>OZ038502.1:95110303-95210303 GCA_964036315.1 Acanthosepion esculentum
AACAACGAAAATAAATAAATAACTTTTAAAGAAGGAATTCGAAAATTTTAAAAGAAAAAAAAACTTAACGAACCCTATGAAAGACACCCCCTTCAATAGCCTAAATCATATTTAAGCTAATTTTTAATGTTAACCTGTTTTTGTTTTGGAAATTTTATTTTACATAAAAGAAAAGAATGACAACGTTTTGACATGAGTCTAACATTTCTGACCAATTAAAATCTTTATGGATTGTCACGTGATGCCGAGATTAGAGGGCTGGTGCAAATGTTGCTGTGTCAGCTGACATGAACGAGGGGACATTATAGTTATTATGACGATGAAGGAAGGAATATTTTGCGCGTAGTGTTCGTGTCCTGACGATCAATAATCTACAAGAAAATGGTGATAGGATCCCAAAGAATAAAGGCAGGACTAAGGAATAGAGTAATGAAGAAATGAAGATAGGGAATGAAAAGGAGAGAAGATGGGAAACGTGATACGGAAAATAGAAGCGTTACATAAGTGAAGAAAAAAACAAAGAAAGAAAGAAATTGAGAAAAACAATAAGAAAGAAAGAAAGACAGAAAGAAAGACAAATAGAAAAGAATAGAAAAGGAAATTATCAGAAAGCCAAAAGAAAAAAAAGGAAAAAGTATCTGACAAGAAAGAAAGAAAGAAAGAAAGAAAGACAAAGAGAAAAGAATAGAAAAGGAAATTATCAGAAAGCCAAAAGAAGAAAAAGAAAAAAGTATCTGACAAGAAAGAAAGAAAGAAAGAAAGAATAGAAAAGGAAATTATCAGAAAGCCAAAAGGAAGTAAAAAGCAAAACGTATATGAAAAGAAAGAAAGAAAGAAAGAAAGAAAGAAAGAAAGAAAGAAAGAAAGACAAAGGAATGACGGAATAATACAGAATGCTAAATGATAAGAAGGCCAAAAGAAGAAGAAAAGATCAAGGCGTACGAGAAGAAAGAAAGAAACAAACAAACAAGGAAACAAAAAAAGAAAGAAATATAGAAAAGAAATGAAAGAAAAAAAAAGACAATCGTTGGTGAGAAAAAAACTGTCCGGTGAATGAATGATTTATACAAGCAATCATAATTTTTCTATTTTAATGTGATTATTCGTTAGAATGGAGATTCCGGTTGTGGACAATACGCGCCATTCTGAAAGATTTTAACAACAGAGGATCAGACAACGCGGATTATCTCGGGCGAAGCCTGAATTTTATTCTTAGAAACGCGGGAAAAGGGAAAGTTTTGTTTAATATATTCCCGGGCTAAAACAATAAACAGATATATTAACTGTTATGAAAAATATCAAACGGATTAAGTTCATCCAAAAAGATTAAATTATGAAACGCTTTGAAAAAAGCGTAATGGTGTAACATTGTTAATAGAAAGAGAGAGAGAGAGAGAGAGAGAGAGAGAGAGAGAGAGAGAGTAGAGAGAGAGAAAGATTTATAGAGACAGGCAAAGAAAGAAAGAAAGAAAGAAAGAAAGAAAGAAAGAAAGAAAGAAGGGAGGTCAGAATTCTAAAAGAAAATAAGACAGGAAAAAAGAGACTACAGATAAAAGAAAAGAAATAGCGAAAAATCAACGATAATATTAGAATGAAAGAAAGAATGAAAGAAAGAAAGAAAGAAAGAAAGAGAAAGAAAGAAAGAAAATAGAAATACATTATAGAATGGAAAAGATTTAAAGAAAGAGAGGGAAAGAAGAGAGTAGTAACAGTAAAAGTGATAGAAACAGAGAAAAAGAGGAAAGAAAGAAATGAGAAAGAAAACTAAGAAGGTAAAATCTGAAGAAAGAAAAAGAAAAAATGGAGTAAAAGAAACCAAAACAATCTTGTCTTTTGCATCATTCCGATGAGATCGATCAAATCTCGTGTCAGCTACGATATGATTACAAAATTTCTTCAATCTTTAAATAACAGACATCAAAACGGAAATAAAGACAAACCATTAAATAAAATGGCTGTCAGTTTTTGCTTGCTTTTTACTGCAAATGTTTTGACGATATAACAAGAAAAAAACCAAAAAGATAAAATGAGAAGATACAAAGAGACTACAGACAATCGAAAGACAATCAAAAATTCCCGAGATAAAAAACACAAGAGAGGAAAAGAGGAAGATATGAGTGCAACACTTTAGCACAATGACTGAACAGGTCCGACTCAAAAGACGTGTGCTATTGTAGCGAGTCAGGTCCTCATGGGAAGATACATTAAACTAATCTTAACGCACAATTATCTTATAGCGAATATCCCTGTTTATTTACAAAGGGTGAAATTAACACAACCAACACGATTACCAGCCAACACGATAGAAAATTAAAATTTTATTACACAAGACTTAAAGTAATCTAGGCTACTAGACGTAACGTTCACTGTTTATAAATAAAAAGGGAATACTGACACAAACACATATAACCAAAAGATTAAGGTTTAGAATATATATATATATATATATATATATATATATATATATATATATATATATATATATATACACAAGTATAGGATTGGTGTATACGGAATAAATTCCAATGAACAACAATTACTATTCTTAAAAGAGTGCTCAATACCGAGTAGAGCAAATATAATTATTTATTCGAAAATTATAACATAAATAAATATATAAAATCACTACAAAAATAGCCATTTTGTTTCAACACCTCTGGTGTCTTATCAAGTGAAGATGTTGAATGTAGAATAAAGGGTTTTAAAAGGTTCAAATCAATTAACCACCCCTCGCAAGGGGAAACGCTCTTACATAAGCTGGAATGACCAATCAAAATACAAGTATACGAGAATTCAAAAAGCTTGACAACGAACTAAGGTTATAATAACTATTTAATGCCTTAATGTTGGGGTTAGACTAAAATACAGTTTATTCTAACTAATAAGTATTAAATTATACGAAATTTGAAATTAAAAATTACCCATTTTAAAATTTAAATTTAAACCCTATTAAGTTTAAAATTATAAAATTACTGAGGAAAAAAGAAAAAATACATATGTTAATCTATTTATTTTGTTTTTATTGAAATTATGTTGGAATAAACGTTAATATCAACACTTGGTCTGAACTTCATGACAACATAGATACATTTGAATTCTAAGCAGAGGCAGGGGAGGATGACATCTTGCAAAAGACAATACATACACAATCAGGTTATAATACATAATCACGAAGACGTATTTAGATATATAATCACACAAAAAAGTGACGAAATATCTCCACGACCCTTTACAAAAAAAAAAACGAAAAACATACATACACAATGAAAGGTGCATCCAAGTTACCATACACACAGACACCGATAAAGACACGTACATACACCCACATACATTGACATAGACACTCCGTTACAACAACCAAGAAATATTCAAGATTGAAAGTGTTATTAAACGAATTCTAACCACTTATTAAAATATAACTTATACGGGCAAATATGCATAGATAAAAATGGTCTAATGAAACAGAGAAACAACAAATAGGGAAAGAAAGGACATTAAAACAGATATATACGTATAACAATAACACCATCTAATATATAAAAACGAAAATTCCAAACACACAAATATATATAAAAAATATATATTTCATATATATATCTATATAATCACTACTGCACAGTAGGTGGAAGAAAATAAAAGCTACCTACAGATATATGTGTAAAGTCTACAGACATTCTTCACTACAGACAGAATCAGAGAAAAGCCTACCTACAGGCAAACATATACACACATATATATACATATACACGCATAAACACATACACATATATATATATATCTACACATACACACACAAATATATACGCATAAGCATATGCATATATACACATACAGAAGCAAGCATAAATATATCAAGCCACACAGCAACGTAAAAATGTAAACAAATCAAATATAAATATATATACATACATACACACACACTTATACACATATATACAAACACACGCATATAAATAAAAACACATACAAACGGAAACTTAAACATACACATATATATACATATATATACACATACACATCTATACACACACACATATATATATACACATAAATAGGTATATATATACATAAACCTACACATATTCTAACAATATTATCTTATTGACAATAAAGTCCATAAGAATTTTAAAATGTAATGAGACACAATTGTTCATTAAGTCTATATGCAATTAAAAACCCTTATCAAACAAAAGTAGATTTTAGTTAGTATTGATGCTACATTCGAAGACACTAACATATACATATACGAAGACATACGAACATACATCCACATATACATATATGTAAAATCATGTATAAATACCCATATCAACACATCCACATATATACATATATAAGTACGCACACATCCAAGCATATATATATATATATACACATACACCCGCACCTGTAGACACAAACCAAAGTGTACATACCCACACATGCGCACATATGAGAGGTCTCAACACACACACATACACACATACACACATATATACATATATATACATACATATACATACCTATAATTATAAGTACATATATATACGAATATACACATAAACACATACACATTCAACCATATATATACATGTATACATACATACACATACGCATACACATATACGCACCTATATACATATATACCCCTATATATATACACACACATATATATATATATATATATACACATACATATATATATGCATACACACATGTATCCCTACATACATATACATAAACATATACATACATACAGAAGTACACGTAAATAGAAATGCACATACACAACATACCTGGACATATATATATATACATATATTTTACCTTCCTCTCCTTTTCTCCTCCTTTTTTCCATTTTGCCTTCTTTCTTTTTATAAAAATAAACAAAAAACCTACGCACATATATATACATATATACATCCAGCAGTACAAACATACACACACACACATACATACACACACATGTAGATACGAACAACACAGTACACGTACACCAACAGGAGGACCATCAGGTAATAAAGGTAATAACCTATTAAATATACAGTGGCATATCATTATCGTTGAAAGTATTACAACCCTATAATAAGTTAAATTTATAACGGTGTTTACATTTAACAGTTAATTCATATCTTTGATTTAAGAGATGGGTCTTATTTTTAAATCTAATTATTTCAAATTTTTCGTTAAGACATAGATAACACGGGGCATATATGGAGTTACATATTCGGGCTCTCCTGATTAATTTCCATTTAACAGTAGGTGTTTTATTCTTTTCTTTTAGACTCCAAAAATGCCTGGATATTGAAGTCATGTATTTATAATTACTGCTATTAAAAGATTGCATATGCCCCCGCCAACGTTCCTTGAATGGATTCATGGTGCTACCAATGTAATTATTTTTTATATTTGGGTTTTCTAGTGTAGAGATTGTACTAAGATAAACTACAGAACTAGTCAAACAATTATTCTGTAGTGGACAATTATTTGGATTCCTACAATTGCACAAGTTGTTATTCGTGTCATTATACTTAGTAGTACCACTTGCAACCTGGTGAGTAGACAAGTTTTTTGAGTCCCTATACTTGTTAGAGACTCTGTTGTTATGTTTTTTAATTATTTTCTCTAGGTTATCCGCACAACTATAGCTTAATTTAAAGGTATTAGGATTGAATATGTTACTAAGTGGGTTAGTTTCAGGGTCGTGGAAATGTTTCTTGATGAGGTTTAGAAATATACGCCCTAATTTAGTTTTAACCATTATATTGAAAGGGGGCGTAAACCAAATAATCATTCTAGATCTTCTTTTCTTATTATGGTCGTAATTAACAGGGTTTCTATATTGAATAGTGGTATCCTTGTATCCACTATTTTTAAGAGCAGAATTGTAAAAATCACGATGTTTATTAAAAACCTCTTTGTTAGAAGAGAGTTAGTACTAATTCTAAATCCAATGGAGGAGGGTATGTGTTTGATAACCGAAGGGAGGTGGAATTGGGATGCACATATACTGGGTTGGAATTAACCTTCACATAAGATTGGAAAGTGTTGCTAGTAAGGTCTAGGGTTACGTCCAGAAAATGTATTTGTTTAATGTTAGTTGTAACTATAGTCCTAAGACCTAAATCCTTAAATTCCATATGGATCATTTTCCTAATATGGTCTACCTTAATTTTAGTAGAGTTTTTAACAACTAATAAGCCATCATCTCTATATAATCCTACACTATCAGAATCTAGACATTCAAAGGCACTTAAATTGTATAAAAGAAATAATCCAACCAAGTCAGAGGTTTCAGCAGAATCCAAAGAACCCATCGAAATGTCAAAATTATTGCTGCAAGATTTTTTTGTCCACTGTTCTTCATTGTCGACCAGAACAGAATTTCGGCATTTCATGATTATATCTACTTCACTCTCAGAAATATTGGAGTATTCCCGAGCAAACTCCAAGGCCAAAGTGAACGGATCCTTCGATATAGAGGGATAATAGTCGAGAATATCGAACTGTATGAAAGTACAGTTGTCCTTAATTCGGACGTTAGTAAGCCAATTGATAACATCCACTGTAAGAGACCAAGGGTGTTTTTTATGGAGTGATTGGTTCTTTCCAAGATGGTTTTACTGATGCTACCGATTTCTGGTCTAGTAGGATTTCTAAGCCTAGTAAATGGCTTAGTTCTGAATTCGGGTTTATGGTCTTTTAACAAAACATACGCTTGCTTTGTTTGCAGTTTACTGACCCGATCACTTATCCGTAGTTTGACAGTAATTGATTTACTGACACAGTTAATCCTATCTATCTGGTTAAAATTATTGGTGTGAGGGGTGGTTAATTAATTTGAACCATTTAAAACACTTTATTCTACATTCAACATCATCACTTGATAAGACACCAGAGGTGTTGAAACAAAATAGCTATATTTGTAGTGATTTTATAACATATTTATGCTATAATTTTCAAATAAATAATTATATATATATATATATATATATATATATATATATATATATATATATATATATATATATATATATATATATATATAGTTTAAAGCGAACACTCGTATTTGAGTAGGCGTCCCCTTTATTTTAAACAGTCTATTTTTTCGCCTATCGGCCTGAATATTGGATAAATATTTTTCTTTAATAAGACTTCTCGAATAGTCAGGCCAATAAACAGAAATAAATATAGTTTTTAAAATAAACGAAATATCTACTCAAATTTGGTATCTACTGAAAATAACGTTTAAAGTGATATATATATATATATATATATATATATATATATATTATATATATATATGTGTGTGTGTGTGTATGTGTGCCTATAAGCGCAACACACACACACACACACGCATATATATATATATATATATATATATATATATATATATATATATATATATATATATATATATATATATATATATATATACGAAGTTATCGCCATAATTATCCGCACTCCTTGCATAATTAAAAATAAAGCGTAATACCTCAAGTTTTCATGGAAACTTCATGCGCATTTTTTCCACAAATTATGAAATAATGGATTTGAAACAATGTCCTGTAATACCCACAACAATTAGTTTAATGTCAAACAATAATGCAAAGAAAAAACACCGAAAAACATTTAACAAGGGGCAATATTTACTGCCATGTTCTAGATGGCTTATAGCATAAAAGCTAATCCTCATTTTGAGTGTTTAACCATAACAAGTGAGTTTCCTTGGGCGACAAGCTCAAAGTCCTGCTTGATGAAAGACTATCTTCACCAATACATTCAACCCTGATCTAGTTACATAATTGACAATGTTGTTTGTCGTTAAGCGAGGATTCTTCGCGACACGTCGAACAATTTTCCTTTCCATTCTCTCAGAAATTAACTGTTTTCTGTCAGTCCTTCATTTATTCTCAACACAATGAATCTCGTTGTACTTCTTGATAATGCTACGAATTGTCGATCTTGGAATATTTAAGCTCTTGCAAAGTGCTATCTATCCATGATCTTGTTTGTACGCATCAACTACCTTCATTCGGAGCTTCTTGTCAACTTCAGCCGTCTTCGCTATGGTTGCAGAACGAATGAGTTATGGCGTACGTGGCACTTGTATTTTGTTTTCCTCTTTACCTTTAAGAATGTTATAGAATAAAGTCAATACTATTTCATTTCCAAAGGGTGTTTAAAAGTCAAATTAAAAAAAAAAACATTACAATTATTATAGGGTAACATTATTTTAAAATTTATATAATGAGGAAAGAATAATTTTGAACTTCTTAAATTTTTAGGAAAACTAAAATAATATAACTAAATAATATAACAGATCGAAATTAAATAATATAACTACATAATATAACAGATCTAATTATCCTAAATTAAATACGGAATCAACTATTTATTGCAAATTCACTAAGTACCTTCCCATTTCCTTAGAAAATATGCAAATATTCAGACGGGGCGAATAATTCTGCCCATATCTTGTTCAAATTTTAATGAATTGGATTTGAAGCAAATATTGCTTTTAGTTTAAAATATCGCAGAAATGCATTTTTAACAATGAAGTACGTGTTTTTCTGAGTTGTTGGCAACTCTATTGACAGTTGGAAATTAAACTAATTTTTTCTAAGTGCAATATATCTGTAAAAATTAATTGACGAATGTGAGTGTATTTTTATATTATTTTTAACTACCCAATCATCATTAACGTTTTGGAAAATATTCTAAGTGAATTAATTTTTTATTGAATTTTAAACACTTTGGGTTTAATTTTTCTATATAAGACCTGCACTTATTTTCTGATAATGGTGTGTATGGTGTATGGACGCCCGTATTTACAAAAATCGGCACGTTTATGCAAACACAAAAAATTACTTTTCAAAATACAGAGGTCAATGAATTGTAGTAATTTTTCCCATTTATGATTAGTAAATATAGTTTTTAGTTCATAACAATATCACATAACCGACATAAATTAATACAGAAATTTAAAAGTTTTAAACTTTACAAATTATTCTAATTAAATTTTTTGATAAATGAAAACAATTATTGTAAAATTTCATAATTGATAGATTTTTTTCTCGAGACTATAGTATTCCTAATATATCTTATTCATAAAAGAAATTAAAACCTTTTCTAATTAAATAATGTCTTAGTTTTATTGCATCTTTTTTATTTTACGATTTAGAACAGATTTTCTGTAATTGGGAGTCCCGTTTTACAAAACGAAATAGATTATTTAAATTCTCCAAGAACTTTTGGTTAGAAGTAATATAAACATTAAGCGATACAAAAAGAAGTCCTCGAAATTTCATGAAATAAAATAAGTTTTTTTTGTAATGGGTAACAAATGTAAAAAAATAAGGGTTTTTTGCGGTGGGTAACAAATGGAAAAAAATATTTTACCAAGGTCTTCTAAAAAGTAAGATTCCAAAAATAATTTAATTCATTTGTGAATAAGCTCTGAAAGATATATTAAAATCCAACATTTTATTTGATTTTCGCAACATTATTCAAATCAGTGTGTTTTCTCCGTAAAAAGACGATTAAAATTTACAGAATCATTTCTTTATTCAGTTTGTCTTTCATTTTTACCAGAATTTTCTTTTCTGATCATAAACGTACTGAACATTCGCATCACTACATTATATATATATATATATATATATATATATATATATATATATATATACATACATATATATATATATATATATACATAGATATGTATATATATATATATATATATATATATATATATATATATATATACATAGATATATATATATATATGTAACGTAAATCATTCAAACGAAAAACAAATATTGAAGCTAAATTGATTACGCACTACAAAATTGACATATATATATATATATATATATACATAGATATATATATATATATATATATATACATAGATATATATATATATATATATATATATATATATATATATACACACACATGTATGTATATATATATATATATATATATACACATATATATATATATATATATATATATATATATATATATATATATATATATATATATATATATATAGTAAAAGAAATCCGTTGGTATATAATCAAAGCAGATCCTAGTAATATAAAATATTAAAACTAATCTACAAAAAGAGCTCAATGTATTTATTATTACAGATAAATTAATTGGTACACAATACAAGCCAAAATTACCTCACATGATGAAGAGGCTTATTTCAACCAATGAAAAATCCGTCACTCTTATTCAATCCCGGTATAGACTGAGTTCATGTCGGAATTAGAAATTTAAATGTGACAGATACAAAACAAAACATCGAAAAACTAATACAGAATGTATCCATTTCAATGTTTCAGTCAGTCAAAAAAAATACTTCAACGAATGCTAGAAAAATTCAAGAAAAAGCTTAATCGTAATTCCTTGTAAGTCTTCTTTAATAAACCCTCTACAACAGACTGACGGATTGCTGCCCAAATACACAATTTATATATATATATATATATATATATATATATATATATATATATATATATATATATATATATATAATCGTTTCATGAAACGTCCTCAAATATGCATTTTCATTGTGTCTACGAAAAGGTTTGAACGTAAATTTTTATTTGCCCTGTTGAAAGCAGTGTATGACAACTTTTCTGTCGTGCTGCAATAAATGTTATAGTAACAAATACAGTTTTGAAACTGTTCGATGTACAACTATAATTTCTTTTTGTCCAAAAAAGAAAAAATGTTGTTCTTTGAAAAATCATTTTAACAGAGAAAGAACCATATGTTTTCTAATTTCATAGTATCTCGGCATTGTCAGAAGATAATACCACCAATTCTGTCTTGTCTTTATGTTAAGCTATGAATTACTATTACACAATAACTAGTCCAAACCGGTTTCACTAAAAATGAAGCTTGGTACAGATGAATAATTCGAATATATTCAACTATTTAATTTAGAACATGACAAAATACAGATTCGGTTCTTTGTCATTCGCATTAACACAAAAGTGGGAGTTGTTTTCGGGGCTCTTTATCTTCCGCAGGTTAGCATTGACTTGGATCTGACAGTGTCTTGTTAGCTTAACCATAAACAGTACTGAGGAATCAATTGTTCTATTTATTTAGGTATTTAAATCGTGACCTCTTAAAGGTACATCAGTCAATGCGTGTGCGTAGATAGATAGATAGATAGATAGAGAGAGAGAGAGAGAGAGAGAGAGAGAGAGAGAGTGAGAAAGGAACAAAGAGAAAAGAAATGAAAAAGTCAGAGAAAGAAAGGCCGTTGAAAAGAAAGACAAAGAGTAAAGAGAAATCGGTTGAGTAAAAAACAAGTGAGAAAATACTGTTGAAAAAAATAATAAAAAAGACAATGTGAGAAAGAGGAGGTTATTATAAATTATTACAAAGCTAAAAGAACGTAAAAAGTCGAAGGGGTAGAAAAGAAAGAAAGAAAGAAAGAAAGAAAGAACAAAGGAAACAAGAAATAAAAACAAATACAAAATGATCAGAAAGCCAAAAGATTGAAAAAGAGGAAGGAGTACGAAAAGAAGAAAGAAAGAAAGAAGTACAAAAGAAACACGGTATAAAAAGAAATACTAAATTATCAGAAAGCCAAATGAATGAAAAAAGAAGAGGTTGAAAATAAAGAAAGAAAGAAGAGAAACAAAGGAGAGAAGAAACAAAAAGAAATACTAAATGATGAGAAAGCGAAAAGAAGGGTAAAAAAGGTGTGGGTAGAAGAAAAAAGAAAGCTAGAAAGAAAGAAATATTGTGAGAGAAATGAAATGTTAAATACCTAACATTTTTAGGAAGCAATTTTTGCAAAGACAGAAGTAACATATATATATATATATAATATGGGGGGTATGTGTGTGGCGAGCCAAACGGTAAGGAAAAGAAAGTTTAAAGCGAATAAGAAAGAGAAAAATTAGGCAGTAAATAACAAGAATATAATGTACACAATCCGACTTTTTACCAAATCTGCTGATCTGAGATGGAACAAATACATCGAGTCAGTTGCATCATCCACCGCAAGGAAAGTTGGTTCCCTGTACCGAGCCAGGAAATTTTTCTCCCCGGAATCGATCCTCCTAGTCTATAAATCGACCATTCGCACTTGCATGGAGTATTGCTGCCATATATGGTCTGGAGCCCCTGCTGTTTGCCTCAGGGTTCTTGATAAGATCCAGAGACGGATATGCAATGTGATTGGCTCTGATCTGTCATCTCGTCTGCAGTCGCTCTCTCACAGACGCGATGTTGCCTCGCTCTGTCTTTTTTACAAATACTTTCACGGTAATTGCTCCGAGGAACTGCTTTCACTTGTCCATAGGCTTCATTAATTTAACCGTCCTACGAGGCTGGCATCCCGTTCCCACCCCTTCACCGTTGAAACTGTTAGATGTAGACGTCTCTTCTACTCCAATAGCTTCATGTCTCGCACATCTCGCCTGTGGAACTCCCTTCCCTATTACTGTTTCCCTGACAAATACAATCTCCAACGGTTTAAGTGTAGCGTCAATCGACATCTCCAGTTGCCTTGATCTATCCACTTCCCTTCTCCACATCCTTTCACCTTTCATTCCTATCTGCTCTCGCTCCAAATCTTCTGTAACCCCCTTGCCTTGATCGACCCACTGTCTGTCTCTTTCTCCACATCCTCTCCTTTACCACTCCTATCTGCTCTTCCTCCAACCCTTCTTTAACCCCTTGCGTGATAGTGGCCTCCAGCCTTTGCTTGGGGTGATACGCTTAAAACAAAAATCTATTTTATGATATTTCACTTTGAATCTTTGGAATGAGTATTAACCCTCTTCAGATGATATAACACTACACCCAGTGGCAACTTCACAAAATCAGAACAAGTCGATGACATAACCGTTTAAAAGTTTTCCTAATGAACAATTCATGTAACTCTTTGATCATTGAAGGTCCTCCATAAACTCACAAACATCGATCTATCAAACCGTCAATTTTTTTTTCGAATCTAATTATCTTGGGATGATATCGACACGGGATCTGTATCAGAGATCGAAGTAAAAGTCACTTTTCCAATCAATAATTACTTGCTAGTGTGGTTCGGTTGTTAGTGCAATGGGTTGTAGAAGTCGGTGGTTTAATAATGAACGGCAGAAACTGAAATAAAATCCTCCTGAAATAATGAAAAATAAAGAAAGATAATTTACATTATTCTGACATCTTTGTCGCCATATTTATTACAACGTTTCGGCCGTTGTACGCTCCGGCCTTCTTCAGGTGGTTGGAATGTCGAACTGAACCCTTTATTTCGCTCACTGACGCATGGCACAGTGGTTAAAGGCGTTAGTTAGATCCAGTGACAGGACCCAAAGAGTGTGAGTTCAATACACGGCTAAGGCAGTAAAGAACTTTCAGAAGGAAATTAACACGTGATAACTGATAACTGACATCCATTAAAAACATGGCACGTGGAACTAGAACAGTCTACCCCAGTGAGCGAAATAAAGGGTTCATTTCGGCATTCCAACCACCTGAAGAAGGCCAGAGCGTACAACGGCCGAAACGTTGTAATAAATATGGCGACAAAGATGAGGACAATAGTCCGAATAATGTAAATAATGTACATAATACCTCATATATAGACAGATACTAAAGAAAGGAGACAACGGAAGAAAGAAAGGGGAGAATGGAAGAAAGAAAGGAGACAATGAAAGAAAGAAAGGGGACAATGGAAGAAAGAAATGAGACAATAGAAGGGAGAAAGGAGACAAAGAAAAAAGAAAGGAGACAATGAAAGAAAGAAAGGAGACAATGGAAGGAAGAAAGGGGACAATGAAAGAAAGAAAGGAGGCAATGGAAAGAAGAAAGGAGACAATGAAAGAAAGAAAGGAGACAATGGAAGGAAGAAAGGAGACAAAGAAAAAAGAAAGGAGACAATGGAAAAAAGAAAGGAGACAATGGAAGGAAGAAAGGAACCAATGAAAGAAAGAAAGGAGACAATGGAAGGAAGAAAGGAGACAATGAAAGAAAGAAAGGAGACAATGGAAGGAAGAAAGGAGACAAAGAAAAAAGAAAGGAGACAATGGAAAAAAGAAAGGAGACAATGAAAGAAAGAAAGGAGACAATGAAAGAAAGAAAGGAGACAATGAAAGAAAGAAAGGAGACAATGGAAGGAAGAAAGGAGACAAAGAAAGGAGACAATGGAAAAAAGAAAGGAGACAATGAAAGGAAGAAAGGAGACAATGAAAGAAAGAAAGGAGACAATGGAAGAAGGAAAGGAGACAATGAAAGAAAGAAAGGAGACAATGGAAGGAAGAAAGGAGACAAAGAAAAAAGAAAGGAGACAATGGAAAAAAGAAAGGAGACAATGAAAGAAAGAAAGGAGACAATGGAAGGAAGAAAGGAGACAATGAAAGAAAGAAAGGAGACAATGGAAGGAAGAAAGGAGACAATGAAAGAAAGAAAGGAGACAATGGAAGGAAGAAAGGAGACAAAGAAAAAAGAAAGGAGACAATGGAAAAAAGAAAGGAGACAATGAAAGAAAGAAAGGAGACAATGGAAGGAAGAAAGGAGACAATGAAAGAAAGAAAGGAGACAATGGAAGGAAGAAAGGAGACAAAGAAAAAAGAAAGGAGACAATGGAAAAAAGAAAGGAGACAATGAAAGAATGAAAGGAGACAATGGAAGGAAGAAAGGAGACAATGAAAGAAAGAAAGGAGACAATGGAAGGAAGAAAGGAGACAAAGAAAAAAGAAAGGAGACAATGGAAAAAAGAAAGGAGACAATGAAAGAAAGAAAGGAGACAATGGAAGGAAGAAAGGAGACAATGAAAGAAAGAAAGGAGACAATGGAAGGAAGAAAGGAGACAAAGAAAAAAGAAAGGAGACAATGGAAAAAAGAAAGGAGACAATGAAAGAAAGAAAGGAGACAATGGAAGGAAGAAAGGAGACAATGAAAGAAAGAAAGGAGACAATGGAAGGAAGAAAGGACACAAAGAAAAGAAGGTAAGTGTTGTGTTTGGGATTTTGTTGTCGCTGGCCTACACATCTCCTTTATGGGTTCTTAGTTAACTTCTGTTATCTTTTGTTTTCTAGATTATATTCTATGGTTATTAAGAAAATACGCTAAGCAAGTAAAGACTTCGTTCTGTGAAGCGACGCCCTGAATTGTTTGATATTAGAAAGATATGGCTTCTGAATTAATTGACCGCGATCTATATCGTTATTCATCGTACTAAACTTCCCAAGACGACTTCCGTAGAAATGGTTGCCTTTCTTACAAATGACACAATGCGAGACACCATCAGGCAAGAAACAGGACAGTTGAAATACCCTATATGCATCATCACGAATAGAAAGTTGATAAAAAAAAGGTATAACCACATCATGCACCAACAATCAAGTGGTAAAATTCGATTTTAGTAGCACTCTAAAATGTACCTGACCCATTCTGCCATGAGTCATCTTTCCTCCTCATCATTTATTCAGTTAGCGCATTTTGCGCCGCTGTGGTCACCACTTCCATCCATCTCACAATTGTGGTCTATTTTCACATTCAAAGCAGAATAGTGCAATGGCTTGCCGGTTCTTTTTGGACCGAGGATATTGAGGTTACCCCGACCTTCCTCTCAGAAGATCCTTCGCCCACTGCTAAAACCGTTGACCTTTGAGGTGCAGTTCCAACGATCAGGCTGGCGATTGGCCGATGGCCGCTTGGCACAAGAGGATTTTAGAGAAGCGTTCCCCTTCATCGATCGGGTCGCGAAACTCTGTCGACTATCATCAGTTTAGGCGGCAGGTTTATGCCATTACTTGTGTCGATGCCGTCGCAGTGACCATGCCACTCCTTGAGGCCGTGTGCGAGCAGTTGGATGTAGGCCGTGAACCAGTAGAGTTCCGCATCCCAATTTACCTGAGTAAAGCAGGGTGGGCCGCTTCCCTGCTAAGGTACTACTACTGACAATAACCCCCACTATTTATCTTAGTTAAATCAAAAGAAAACTGATTTGGGCTAGAGTTGTCAGTTATCACTTTCTAGTCATGATAGAGTTCAAAGACGTCTATGCGGCCTTGTGGGTGATGAATTATTTTATTTTCCACCCTGCAACCTAATAAATGAAATTTACGATAATGTTGATCTACCGAAATACCTAAGCAGATCCATTTTCATAGCTGTCTAAGAATTCAGGTGCAAACGAATGTAAACTCCACCAAACAATCAGCCACATAACAAAACTTATCATACGAATTCTGATAAATAAAGTGCGCAACAGAATTAAAATCATTGCGATTTCGTTAAAGCTACTGGAACAAGGAATGCAATATTTATGCTGAGAATGATATCAGAAAGAACATTCCAAATGCAAAAAATAATGTATTCTTGTGTTTTATAGAAAAGCGTTTAAGGCACGTCACAAAGAACTATTTGAAATGCTAGGGAAGCTTGATTTATTTGGGAAGAATATTAGAATAATCTAGAACTCATACTAGGAGTAAACCGCCTGCATGCGAATAGAAAATGGATTCTGTAAATACACCAAAATAGAAAGAGACGTAAGACAAGGTTGTGTCTTCTCACCAGACAACGTTTACAGTGAAGCAATCCTGATAGATTTAGATCCCCCCCTTATAAGGATTCATTATTATTACTAGCCCCGATCTTAACCACCTTAGCCACATTACATATGCAAATAACACAGCATTGATATCAGATATAGAAAGGAAACTACGGGAAGTCCGAGAGAAGGTAGTAAAAGAAAGCGAGAAGAAAGACCTAAACATCAATTTTAAGAAAGAAATAATATATGGTTGTCAGCAAAAGGGACAACCCAACATGCAATTTACAGTTTGGAGATGCCAAAATTAAACAAGTACAAAGATATAAATATCTACGAAATGTTTTAACTGAGGACAGAAAATACAACACCGAAAGGCGCATTGGATGCGTAATGAATAACTGTGTAAAATTTATGATTCAAGAAATACGTAAGTGAATGTTTGTCGCAGTTAGCTCCTCCTCAGTTCTTTAATCCTTCAACAGGGGTCTCTCTCCCCAGGCTATAAATACTGGCTGACCCATCGTCTCTCTCTCTCTCTCTCTCTCTCTCTCTCTCTCTCTCTCTCTCTCTCTCTCTCTTCCGACTCAGGCCTTGGGCCGCCACCTCGCGCGGAGGCGAGGTAAAATCTCTCTTTTCAACCAACTCCAATATGTGAAGTATTTATAGTGTTGGGAGAGCGTCCCCTATGAACAATTTGGACAATTAGGAAATTAAGGAGGAGATAACTCCAACAATGCCGAAGAATACCAACTCATGATGAACAACTGGAAAGAGCTTTCCTGCAAGATAAAAGTAGGTGAGCATGAACTAGTGTTAGCGGTGATCCAATTCAAATATCTTGGCTAGATTATGAGCGAAGAAACAAAGAACCTTTTGGAAAGAGAAGAACATTTGCCTGAAATAAAAGATCAAACTTTTGCGCGCATTTGCCTTCTCGTTCTTTCTGTGCGTCTGCGAATCTTGGACAGAATTACAGCGAAGAAATCTGTGGGTTATCCCCACATAGCTTTCCCAGTTCTGTTAGGTAGCACTGTCAAGCAACTATAAAAACGGAACATTTCCTGTCTTCCTACACATCTCTTCTATTTTTTTTTTACCCCAGATGTAGCGACTACACCCACCGGGGCCTACTTCCGGGCATGGATATATCGACACACATGGATAAACGTTCCAGAAATAAGACACCGCTTTTTAAAAATTTCCTTCACTCTTTGGCAATGTACAGGGTGACCCCAAAAAAACGGGAACTTTTTAACAATCCAATAAAACCAAGAGTGATGGAAGAAAAATATTTAATTCATAGTAATTGAAACCTTAAAATATGCCATTTAAGAAACAATAATGTAATTTTCGATTTTTTTAACAATTATGTCCTGTAGATGGCGTCCTCCTATACGAATGCATTCTTGAAATCTGCTGTTGAGATTCCTCATTGATTGCTGCAACATCTCAGCTGGGATACTGTGAATTTCATTCTCGTTACTAAAATGGCGAAATGTTTACTTGCTCAAGGTCACTGTCTCGCAGTGTTGCCACTTGCTCATGTCTGGCAATACGCACTTGGAAAATTCCCTTTTTTTGGGGTCACCCTGTATATTATTTTGAGAATGATGAGAATTGGAATAAAACCTAAACACATCATGAAACTTTATTTTTTATTCTTGAGAATTTACGACAAATATATTAGACACTATTTATTAGATTGTTTATTTACGAGAATAATTTTATATTTACAACATAACTTAGTTTAAACATATACAGATATCCCTCCAATAATTTTTTATCTCGTTTGAGTAAACTTAGCATCAATTTTATTCTTTTAAAAAGAGTTTAGATCTGACCGATATCAGACTCTGTATGCTAGACACTGGGTATTCTATGAAATCGAAAAGGGCTCTCTCGCAACAGAAGTGGTCTGAAATATTTATAGAAATGAAGTTTTAAGCATCTGGACATGTGATGTGGACCTGAAGTAGGGGCCACGGAAGGAAAACACAGAACACGGGTTAGAGGTAATAAAGATATATTAAACAGAAAAGTTACAAAGAATAGTGTAAGAGTAAGCAGAGCTTACTATTCAGTGGTGCCCGCTATTGGTATCGTACGCGGCTGCGCATTACTGGTGCTACTCCCATGATACTACCATTCACATAATAATATAGTACTGGGAGAGTCCATGATGTAGGAAAGTATCGGTCTCACAACAACATGTCAATGAAAGTTTGGCCAGTTTTGATCTGGAAATACTTGTCTAAAATTCCTCTCAATATGGACAAAAAACAGCCCATTCAAAATAAAATGTCATTCACCACAGGAGACTGTATCTTAATTTGCATCTCATATAATTAATCTACGCACATATTTTACGAGTATTATAATAACAATTATTTTAAAATAAAATAAAAATAAAAATTTAATTTAAATTAATGAATAAATAAATCGCATGCATATATATATATATGATGGACTCTCCCGTCGAACTCGACGTATGAGGGTCAGACAGATCAGTTCCCAGAAACTGAAAGCCCGACAGCCACACAGGATTTGATTATAGTGGTGAAGGCTTTGTGCAGGGCCATCCACACTTTTTGGAGGGACGAATACAGGGACCTGGTGCAACGAATGCCACAAGGTCCCCAAACAACCCTCCGCAGGTTTTGAATTCAGAGTTGTCCTTCTCCTAGACCATTTGCCATCCAAGGCTATAGAACCCAGTCTGTCCTGCTATTTACCCATAGTTGGAGGGAGAAGAGGATTCACACCTTTCCCAAGGGTGTTAGCACGTAATTGAATGTAATGAATTCGACTGGAATTCGAACTCGGCTCTTCGAGCATATATATATATATATATATATATATGTATATATATATATATATATATACTTTTGCGGTTTCTCTCTTCTCTTTCATATATATATATATATATATATATATATATATATATATATATATATATATATATATATATATATATGAAAGAGAAGAGAGAAACCGCAAAAGTTTTTGGTTATAATGTGGATTTTTTTAAAAATATATATTATACTTTAATTTCCATATTTTTGCTGCACAAGTTTCGGATCTTTGGATATTCTTCAGGTGAAGAATGGTTATTTTCACATATTTCAAGGAATTATTTTTCTTTATGTTTTCCGATGTTTAATCATTGTCTTTTGTGTAGTAGTACAGACGGCTTCTCTATTCTGTAAAATATGCAGCTTTCTCTCGTTGGAACAACTATAACTTCTACCTTATATATATATATATATATATATATATATATATATATATATATATATATATGAAGAAATATAGTCTTAAAGTGTGCTATATTTATGGGATAAAGTGCTCAATATCAGTGATAGAGCGTGTGTAAATATAAAACAAATTTAACTTACAACTCCATTCCACTATTTATATTTGCACGTATTTACATGCAACGTATCAATAGTAACTTTGCTAATTTCACATTTTATTCGATGGAACACTGTCAACTATGACTACTAATTTATGCCGAGTATTTACTTTCCCCTTTACTTTTTAAATAACAGAAAAATACAGTTGAATGTAAACAGTCAACAATATTGTACAGAACACCATGCTACTGTTTATCAGGAAGAGTCCTGGAATACTTCATCTGACAACTACAGAAACACAGCAGTGTGTCGCGTCTTGGGTATGACGATAAACTACATCCGGGTCCTGGGTAAGACGATAAACTACATCCGACAGCAAGGCCTTTGGTAAGGAGGTTTTGAGGAGCGTTGAACCATCTATTAATTGATGGTGTTCCCACGTCCATCCTGATCCAGGGTGGTAGCACGTATTAAAGTCCCAGCTATGGCCAAATAGTTAACGCCGAAACTGGGGTATAAAACACTATGAAAGTGTAAAAATAGGTTTTAATACCAGAAATACTTTGTAAAAAATTATTATCAGCAATAAATTTTTGAAGAAAAAAAACTATTTCCAGCAATACGTTTTTGAAAAAAAAAATTACTAGCTATACATTTTTGAGGAAAAAAATATTACCAGAAATAGATTTTTGACAAAACAAAATATTACCAGCAATAAAAATTTTGTCGGCATTAAATAACCCATTGAGGTTGATATGCCACAAACCAAACCAAACCAAACCAAACCAAACCAACCCAAACCAAAGCAGCAGTGGGTCGTGCCTCAAAATAAGACTAGAAATTTGTTAAAGCGATTGATTTACACAATCAGAAATGCATAAATGAATCTTTGGAACAATCGGTTGCCAAGAAAGCGGTGAATCGGCAAGTCAAGGGGAAAAGCAAACGATTAATATTATCATTAATTGATTTGAAGATTAATTAATTTATACTCCTTTTTTCGCGAGAATTTAACCTGAGAACGAGATAACTGATATCGTATAATTATGCTACTCTGAAATAGATTTCAGTTTTCTCTTTGAATTCCGATTTATAGGCAACACTCTTAATGATATCTTGTTAATTTTATCAAATATCCTCAAACTCCATATGTCGCTCTTCTTGTCTCCAAATATCTTAAAACCCCGTATGTCGCTGTTCTTGTCCTGAAATATCATCAAATCCTATATGTCGCCCTTTTGTCCTCAATAATACTCGAACCTCTTATGTCATTCTTCTTATCATTAATTAGCCTCATAACCGATGTGTCGCTCTTCTTTTCCTCAAATATCCTCCAACCCCTCATGTCGCTCTTCTTGTCTCCAAATATCTTAAATCCCCGTATGTCGCTGTTCTTGTCCTGAAATATCATCAAATCCATAATAATTATGCTACTCTGAAAGAGATTTCTGTTTTCTCTTTGAATTCGGATTTATAGCTAACACTCTTAATGATATCTTGTTAATTTTATCAAATATCCTCAAACTCCATATGTCCCCCGTCTTGTCCTCAAATATCTTAAAACCCCATATGGCGCTCTGCTTGTCCTGAAATATCCTCAAACCCAGTATGTCGCTGTTTTGTCCTCAATAATCTTAAAACCTCATATGTCATTCTTCTTGTCATTAATTAGCCTCATAACTGATGTGTCGCTCTTCTTAATACTATCGTAATATTTGAGTTCTACTTGTGAGCACATTTTTTTGTATTCCTTTAAGGCATGGGTTATCAGGGGTCCCTTCAGTGTGTCTATCGGATCCTTTTTCCAATCAATCCGAGGGATCCAACTACAAACGGAATTACTGATATCCCCATGTGCCACATTTTTATCAAAGATACCTTACAATCTGTAGGGACTGTCATGTCAATAAGAAAACAGGTTCTGTTCTTGTGGTCTTTGATCACGATATGATTATTACATATTATCCCTTTGGTAAACGCTCAAAGCAAGTTTTTTTTTCTTCCATGTAATTGATATTTTACCTAAATTATTATTATTATTATTATTATTATATTTCCTTTGATTTCTGGTGTGTACACATTTCGTTCCGGGTCCCGCCCAGAGACCTATGGTTAGAAATGGCACCATGACATTTTCCACTTACAGAAATAAGCAAAAAAAAACAAACGAAAAAAAGAAGCAAACATATTTTACACAGATAAAGCCCTTTGTAAGGTGTGGGCTGTATTCGTGAGAATTATTATCATCATTATTATTATTTTTATTATTATTATTATTATTATTATTATTATTATTATTATTTCATTTGTCTAAATTCATCGCTGAAATTTGTGCACGAATCAAGCCCTTGTCAGTCAAGATGGTCGTATCCCACATGAGCTTCACTTGCTCATTCTTGACAACTGCCGATGGTGGATACTCATACCACTTCTCTGCGTACTGGGGACCGTACTTCCTGCATATGCCCCAATGTATCCTGGGGGGGGTCTACTTTGTCATGGCGTCGCCTGTACTCTTTTTGTGCCGGCTGAGTACAGCCACTGTCGCTGTGTTGCACACCTTCAGTAACCTTCCCACGCAGCCTGTATAAAGGGGAACCAGATGTTCTCTCAACAGATAGAGTACACTTAAGGAATTTGTCCTTATGGTCGGCTTTTGCACTGCACAAATCAACCCCTTTGGCTTCCTTCTTCAAGGACCTGTTCCTGAGCCACCTCCATGATTACAGATCTAACAACTCCTGGGTTTCAGGCGCAAATGCTCATGGCAAGGGGTTTTTCATTCCATGCATTTGTTTTTTTCACCATAAATTATTATTATTATTATTATTATTATTATTATTATTATTATTATTATTATTATTATTGCCGGCCTTATGTGCGACATTTTTTAATAATCTTGGTGAAGAAGATACACTTTTATGAAAAGCACATTTTCTTCACCTAGATTATTTTTCTCGAAATCCCATATCTTGTCGATTTCGTATCCGAAACGTAAACAAAACAATCTTGAAAAGAATTAATAGATTTATTTTTAATCCGATATCATGATGTATAAAAATGTTCTTTCATCTACAAATCTGAAAATATATATGACTCAACTATTATTAGTAGTAGTAGTAGTAAGAGTATTAGTTGTAGTAGTAGTAGTAGTAGTAGTAGTAGTAGTAGTAGTAGTATTTTATAAACTTTATTCATTTTTCGCATAAATTCCTTCCAAGTCTTCTTTCTTGTTCTCAACTAAAGACTATCCGTGAATCTATTTTCATTAAAAACTAACTTTTACGATAAGACTTCATACCTTAAGGCTTTCCAAAATGAAATCCCATTTTGGCAAGTTTCATTTGATATAATATACAATATTAATCTATAGCAGTATATATGTTTATTTATAAATATAAATGACAATAGGAAAACTGTAATAGTTGCCGACGCGTTTCGTCTAATGTGGACTTTCTCAAGGCAAAAACGAAATGAATTAATTTAAACAAAGTAACTAATAATAACAAAAATAAAATGTCCTTAGCAATCTGAAGAATTTAGAGAACCCTATTTTCATACTGTTAACTGAAAATTACGTAAATATTATATGTTTATCTGTATAGAGAGTTTTTTTAATGGACATCGGAGTAAACAAATCGCCATCTGATTTACCAATTATAATTTATTAATAAAAATAGGAATAAATCATTGAATGAATAACAAAATAAAATAGTATATATATTTCCCATTCTGTTGTTGTTAAAACTGTTCGAATGTTGATATAAAATTATCGATTATACAAACCGAAAAGGAAAAATAAACGAAGCAAAATAAAGGTTATAAATGGAAACACTTCTCCAATATATCTGAAAATAATTCTTCTTTCAAAGTGTTACGTTGATACTTAAATAAAGGCCCTCACTGGTGACAATGTATAAATCAAATAGCAAATTCAATGTAGAAATAAATTAATACATTCAATATTGGTCATACATTAATGTAACATTGTAATCATTCTGAATAATAATAATAATAATAATAATAATAATAATAATAATAATAATAATAATAATAATAATAATAACACGGCATGACAGAGTGGGCCAATATCTGCACTGGAAAATTTGCAATTCCTATAGGAAGGAAACTGAAAGAAACTGGTACGAAGACCACCCTGACCCGGTTACGGAGATAGGACCTGTTACAATTCTATGGGACTACACAATACACACTGACAGACCAATCAAAGCCAACCGCCCAGACATTGTTATTAAAGACCACAAACAAAATAAGTGCCTCCTTATTGATATGGCAGTCCCTGCAGACTGCAATGTATCTTTGAAGATATTCGAAAAGCTGTCAAAATACAAGGACATTGAAATAGAAATCTAAAAAATGTGGCACATGGGAACATCAACAATTCCTGTTGTAGTTGGAGCCCTTGGACTGGTTGGAAAAGATTCCAGTAGGCTGATTGAAGGGATCCCTGGAAGTCCATGCCTCAAAGAGATACAAAAAATTGTTCTGACAAGTACAGCCCACACTTTACGAAGGGCTTTATCTATGTAATTATTTTTTTATTTTATTTTTTTTTTTTTTGCAGTGGAAAGTGTCATGATTTCATTTCTAACCTTAGGTCCCTAGTCGGGACCCGGAAAGAAATGTTTAAACGCTAGATATCAAAGGAAATTAAAAAATAATAATAATAAACATAAACAATCCCCGTTGTAGTTGGAGCCCTCGGATTGGTTGGAAAAGATTCCAGTGGACGAATTGAAGGGATCCCTGGAAGCCCATGCCTTAAAGAAATACAAAAAATTGTTCTCACGAGTACAGCCTACACCTTATGAAGAGCTTTGTCTATGTAATTTTTCCCCCAGTAGAAAATGCCATGGTGCCATTTCTAACCTTAAGTCTCTGGGCGGGACCCGGAAAGAAATGAGTACACATCAGAAATCAAAGAAAAGAAAATAATAATAATAGTATTTCTATGTCTAGAAGAATTTGCAATGTAATCGGTCCTGACTTGGCATCTCGACTTCAGTCACTTTCTCACCAATTTGACGTGGCTTCCCTCTGTCTTTTCTATAAATATTTTCATGGAAACTGCTCTGATATTTTCACTTGATGCCCCCACTACATGAATTTAATCGAAAGGAAACCCTTCAATGAATATATCGGAACCTTTTTCAATCAATCCGAGAGCTCCATCTACATCTGAAATTACTGATGTCCTCATGTGCCACATTATTGAGATTTTAAGGTCCTTGGATTTTGATAGTTTTTTAAATATCGAAACGATACATTACAGTCTGAATTTCCTTTCCGCAAAACTGGCAAATTTTTTCAGTGTATCAATCATTCTCATTTTTCTCAAGGCTTTACTCCAGGGGAAAATGTTGAAGCGAACAATATATGCCCTCCTTTACTTCACTATCAATACACCCATGCTTAAAACCAAGAATTTGTGTTGATTTAATACACTCTTGTGCAAATTAATTGAAACAAAACGAATAATTCCGTTATTATTTACTTATTTTTCGTATTATTCCAAAGAAACATGACCCAGTGCACATGTCCATTCCATGAAGTCATTCCTTGCAGATTGACCACATATTTTCGATTGGATTTAAACCAGGAGAGTTTACAGGCCAATCTATAGTACTTTGATTTGCTTACTGGTAAGGCTTGACAGTGTGTTCGTGCAGCATTACAATTTTCGTGCTTTTTTTTTGGAGTAATGCCCATCGCAGACAATGTCCGTAGGTCAACTGATTGTCAGTCGAGACAATAGTATCTGGGTGTGATAAAAATCTGATGCAATCATGGATGACGCAATATTCTTCAAGGCCAAAGAAATTTCATCATACACCCCGAAAATAGATTCATATTACTGCACACCACTGCAAATGACCTAATCTGAGGAAAAAATAGAAATCGATTACACCCTGTCACTCCAGTGGGTTTAAAACTGACCGTATGGTGAAAGAAAGGAAACTAAAGCGGTTGTTTCAATTAATTTGCACAAAGGTGTATATAATGCTTTTGTAAGTACCCCATGAGTACATCACAGCAACTACAAATGAAAACAGATTCATATTATTGCACACCACTGAAAATGACCTAATCTGATGAAAAATAGGAATCGATTACAGCCTGTCACTCCAGTGGGTTTAAAACTGACCGTATGGTGAAAGAAAGGAAACTAAAGCGGTTGTTTCAATTAATTTGCACAAAGGTGTATATAATGCTTTTGTAAGTACCCCATGAGTACATCACAGCAACTACAAATGAAAATAGGTTCATATTATTGCACACCACTGAAAATGACCCAATCTGAGGAAAAATAGGAATCGATTACAGCCTGTCACTCCAGTGGGTCTAAAACTGACCGTATGGTGAAAGAAAGGAAACTAAAGCGGTTGTTTCAATTAATTTGCACAAGGGTGTATATAATGCTTTTGTAAGTACCCCATGAGTACATCACAGCAACTACAAATGAAAATAGGTTCATATTATTGCACACCACTGAAAATGACCCAATCTGAGGAAAAATAGGAATCGATTACAGCCTGTCACTCCAGTGGGTCTAAAACTGACCGTATGGTGAAAGAAAGGAAACTAAAGCGGTTGTTTCAATTAATTTGCACAAGGGTGTATATAATGCTTTTGTAAGTACCCCATGAGTACATCACAGCAACTACAAATGAAAATAGGTTCATATTATTGCACACCACTGAAAATGACCCAATCTGAGGAAAAATAGGAATCGATTACAGCCTGTCACTCCAGTGGGTCTAAAACTGACCGTATGGTGAAAGAAAGGAAACTAAAGCGGTTGTTTCAATTAATTTGCACAAAGGTGTATATAATGCTTTTGTAAGTACCCCATGAGTACATCACAGCAACTACAAATGAAAATAGGTTCATATTATTGCACACCACTGAAAATGACCCAATCTGAGGAAAAATAGGAATCGATTACAGCCAGTCACTCCAGTGGGTCTAAAACTGACCGTATGGTGAAAGAAAGGAAACTAAAGCGGTTGTTTCAATTAATTTTCACAAGGGTGTACACAGCAAAATAAACGAGGCGGCATTTGACATATTACGACCTAATCGTGGTCCGTTTACTTAGGCAAATCAAAAGTGCGACAGGGTTCCTTACATGCCTGCGATGAGAAAAATGCATACGCCGGACGATGAGAGTGGGGTGAAAAATGGAACAATTGGTCATCTAATTGGATCAAGGAGCAAAAAGACTTTTGCATGTTCCTGTTTACATCATGCATTTCCTTAAACAACGAACTGGTGAAACACCTAAGATTACTTTGCATTTCCTTAAACAACGAAAACACCTGAGATTACTTTGCATTTCCTTAACCAACGAACTGGTGAAACACCTGAGATTACTTTGCATTTCCTTAAACAACGAACTGATGAAACACCTGAGATTACTTTGCATTTCCTTAAAAAACGCACTGGTAAAACACCTGAGATTACTTTGACAACGTTGGCAAAAGAAAATAAGTCTTTACTTCAATGTCGATGTGTCTTTCCATAGTATATAAAATGTGGAAATGATGACTTACAACATAATGCAAACGAAATTACTAATTCCGATCAATGCCATTGGTCATTATTACTGTAATAATGTTCTAAAATGCCTATAAAAAGAACAGCTTTAAGAACAACGCAAGTAACATTGCCAATTTCGCAGCAAATAAAGAGAAAGTTCACAATTTCGAAAAAGCGTAAGAAATAACATGCATATATGTTTTATACTAAAGTCCGTTCAGTACAAGGCTCGAGATCCCTTTAAGGTAGAGGTTTACTACGTTTTATATGAATGAAAATGGGTTAAAGGAAGTGAAAATTATGACGATAAGGATAACAATTGAGCGGTGATTTTAAGAGGGGTTAGCTTTTTGGGTCCAGGAAAACATTCAGGCGAGAGCTTGTTCCACCCAGTATCAGTTTATGGGCAAAAGCTGTCTGAATGGAATTTCTTTCTTTACACTTGTAATACGGGAGAAATGATGATGATTTGACTCTGTAGAAATAGCATGCCATGTCCTAGAAATAAAGGTCTGAACTGGTGAAACTTAAGAGCGGAACTCATTTGAACATTTGCCATGGGAACGTCAATCGAGTAGCGATAGGCTTGTGACGTTACGTCTGCGGGAAAGAGGCTTCAGAAGTCAGAATAAATCATGCCTCACAAAACTACGTAAATCATTGTGAATTCGGCTCAGGATAGAAAATGAAAAATTACGTTTCCAGAACAAGTATAACAGAAATACCCAATTTTTTGTCTAATCTGAAGCATGGCATGTCCGGTACATTGATCCAGCACTTTAGCAATAGGTCTTACAACTAAGTTCCAGTTGAGGTCTGGAGTGAAATCGAGAGACAGTAGACGTTCAAATATTTGATTCTTGTGGAGAGTGTCTTTGTGACTGGAGAAAAAATCGAATTCTGATCGCTGAAGGTAAATTCTGAGGGACTGAAAGTTACAAATCCGTCCCCCAACGACCTTCTTTTCTCTGTGATATATTTTGCGCCAAAAATGTATTCAACCAAATGATGATCAGAACGAAAGTAAATAGACGACAGGTGGAAACATTATGAAATAATTATTCTATAAAATGGGAATAAAATGCCCAAAGAATAGTTTGGTCCTGGAAAAGCGTATACCATTCTATCACAACAATGTCCAAATGCAGAAGTGTGCCTTTCTTAACAAAGAAAAAGGGTAAACCTTCACGTAAGAAGGGTGTAAAACAATCTGTCAAAGTTCAGCTTCGCTTAAACGACGTAAAATAAAAGCTTTAATTTCAGCCTTGTGCCGTGGTTGAAAAAGTGTCTCACAGTCAACCGTCGATCCGTATTAATTATAATCAAGATATTTTGGAAGAAAACTGATGCTTATTGGAGCGCGGCAATCTTCTTAGGCGGCCTATAACTGCGTTGCGTTAGTTAACACAACAATGGCTCATTCGCAACAGCCTACAATGCAACCAGGCCATTTAGCCTAAATACCAAATCAAGATGCAACGGGTGGTTGTCGCTGGTATTGCGAATCATGTACACAGCGTCAAAGATCAAGAGATAATTTATTCTTTGTTGACAGAAGGTCGTCATTAAAGCAGCTGACCTCGGGTCTGTCTGTTACTGGAGTCACAACATGGCGTAGAACGACATCCAGCAAGAAGCACGCATGAACAATGCTCGTAAAACGATGGCTGCTTGCGTGTAGTCACTGCCGTGAGGCATACGAAATGAAAATTGAAGAAAATCCCTCAATGATCAGCGATATAAATGAAGATGGCGCGCCAAATGTGGTAGAAATAGATGTAATAAAAGTATATACCGTGACTTTAATGATTTTTTCGCAGTTCAGGGAATAAGTAACAGTTTATCTTACGCCGCTTTACCAGAAATGTGCTACATACTCGTCGCTGAACAGATTCGTTTCCTGTAAGGTCTACGACTCTGCGCATAGGTGAAAGAAAATAGAAATTAATAAGTACATTATTAAACCCTGCTACTATGTTTATCCACTACAGCCAATCCTATCGTGACCTAAGCACACTACACATACCGTATATACACGCGTATCATGTGACTTTTGAAGATATAATTTTGAAGCTAATTTTAAGCGGGTCGCATCATACACGAGATATAAAAATGTAGTGCTGGCTCTGGCTACGCTGTTTACCAAACTATATATCCATTTACTGTAGTCAAATTAGCTTCAAAATTAGGTATTAAAGGGACGCATGATACGCGAGTATATAAGGTATATAAATTGTTAATGGGGCAACTTTTATTATTTTGATTGACAAAACGGCCAATACTATGCAGTTGTTCCAATGAAAGATCGTGTAAGGTACTCGATTAGTTAAAAAAGTGACGACTTTAAAAAGTAATTCGTCATAGATTATAGGAGTTGTTTTTCTCCTTATCATTTGCAAATCGAAAAGAAGTGATTTTAGAAGTGGAATCTGCTGCAATCTGACGTTTGAATTGGTTAAAACTCTGCCGATTAGGAAAAACGAATATGTTAGTTTGTGCGAGAATGTTTCCGTTTATTTGCAAACATAGATTGCACTTGAAGCAGCGGTTTTCGTGATTTGGTTCTGACGGAACCTATACGAAGAGACTATCACGATACGCCTTATTAAATTTGAAAGTCTTCGAGTAATATGGATTCTGTTATTTGATACAGTTCAAGTGATTTTGCTAAGACCTAAAGGGTTAATTTGCTCTAAACTATTTTAATCGTTGATCTGACAGTTTAGATATGTTCTGAACCGGTTGAGGGTCGTGTATGATACCCGATATGAATGTCTCGACCTGACGTGGCTATTTTAGATGAGGGCTCAAGTTCTTGCGTTAATACTTTGGCTTGACAACAACATTCGGTCACAACTGATGATGTTCATATCCCTGTCCCATACACCCGGATATGTTAAGTATTTAATCTTTATCAGTTCCACTTTGTGAGTTTTCATAAAAGATCTGAAATTAATAAACACTTCATTCACATATCTGTATGGATAAGTTGAGAAGTGTTGAAACAAAATGTCTATTTTTGAAGTGATTTTATAACATATTTATGTTAGAATTTTCGAATAAATAATTATATTTACTCTACTCTGTATTGAGCACACTTATAAGAATAGTATTTGTTGGTTATTGGAATTTATTCCGTATACACCAATCCTATACTTGGATATATATATATATATATATATATATATATATATATATATATATATATATATATATATATTAAGAAATGGACAAAATCCGACAATTATTTAAAGACATTTTTATGTTTATACATTCTTTTTATAGATACAAATATTTAAGTAAATGTTCTGTTTATAATAAACTGTATTAAACAACATTCACGGGCCTGAATGTACGAGAAAGTTTCATAGAGAGATTCATGGAAGATTGAAGTTTAAAGACAGTACATTCGGCCTTGCTAACCGAACGATCCTCTGTGGCCGAATCGGTTAACGCACGTCAGGCTAAATGACAGTTCCGTATAGGATACAGGTTCGATTCCTATGAAGATTTATTGGACAGTCAGGCATTCGGACATTTATTCTATTATAAATAGAACATTTACTTAAATATTTGTATCTATAAAAAGAATGTATAAACATAAAAATGTCTTAAAATATATATATATGTATTCATATATATATATATATATATATATATATATATATATATATAAAGATATTTCAGATATAACTGCATCTGTAAAAGAACAATATGAATAACGATTTTAATCATATATATGTGTATATATATGTGTATGTATGTGTATGTATATATATATATATATATATATATATAAAGATATTTCAGATATAACTGCATCTGTAAAAGAACAATATGAATAACGATTTTAATCATATATATGTGTATATATATGTGTATGTATGTGTATGTATATATATATATATATATATATATATATATATATACATATATATACATATATATATATATATATATATATATATATATATATATATATATATATATATATGTATATGTGTGTATGGATTAAATTTCGTACATGTTTGATTAAATAAGTTACAAATAATATGACTGCTTATTTTTAACATAATCCGTTCATATTTACGAATATTTTTCTGTGTATTACAATTAAATGAAGCAAGAAATGCACTGTGACAAGTAAAATCACTTCTACTTCTCATGTTCTTTCCATCTGTTTCTATTATCATCATCATAACTGCAACTGGTAAGGCAAAAACTATGTGTAGCTCTCCATTACTGATTTTTTTCTTTTTGCGTTTAAATGCAACGGTTGACAGTTATACTTTAGCGTTCATTAGAATGTGAAAATATTATCCACTATGGAATTTTTTTATTTTATATTGGAATGTCATCGTCATTTTTACAGTATTCGTATACAAATACACGAATACTGTGATTATCTTCTAAAATGATAGATAGATAGATAGATAGATAGATAGATAGATAGATAGATAGATAGATAGATAGATAGTTTGTAAATAAATGACAATAAGAAAACAGTAATTGCTGACGCGTTTCGTCCTAATGCGGACTTTTTCAAAGCAAGTAACGAAATGATTTTAATCAAACAACTTTACAAGAATTACTGTTTTCTTATTGTCATTTATTTACAAATATTGTCTTCTCTAAAAGTTAAATTTGAGAAATTTTCACATAGATAGATAGATTGATAGATAGATAGATAGATAGATAGATAGATAGATAGATATTTTTCATTTGTGTGTTTGGACGAAAATGAATGCAACAGAATCGGCTAGAATTTGAACGCAACACGGTAAGTGGGAAGGTTTTGTTGCGTAATCACTAGTTGTCCTCTTTTATAGAAATGTGAAATTTTCTCTCAGATTTGACATGGTGTTAAGTTAAAGGTACGAAGATAGTAGATAAAAATACTAATCAGTCATAGAATAAATTATCACATAATAGCTGAAACGAAAATCTAGTAAATAAATGAACTTTACAACATTTTCTCGCGAGATAGCTTGGACATCTGTCTAGGAGAATAAAAACTTGCAAGGTCTTTGCACGTAGACCTATTGGTTATTTACTGGTGTCGGTAATCTACACGATGCGTTTTACATTGATATCTCTCGTGCCTGGCCCCCATGTACGCACTTTTCTCCTGCAAACGGTGTCGGGTAATCTGGAACAATTTACGGCAGTCCTGGTTATCTAAACTGTTGGTTATTGAAAGCTTTAACTACAAATGTTTAAACATAGCGATAAAGTATTTTGAGTGGAAAAGATGAGGTAACTGGAAGTCACACTGTTGAGAAAGCAACAATATCGAAGAGAACACTTTTAGAGGGAAGCAATTATTCCGTGTTATATCATGTAGTTATGGCCATAAAAATAAAGTCGAGAGATTCAAGTCAAATCTGGTGAGTAAGTTACGCGAGTAACTTGCAAATGTGTGTACAGTGGTGGCTGGAATAATAAACTGCAATGAGAATAAAAGAAAAGGGGGGAGGAAAAGAAAGAACTTTCCGTTGAAAAGACAGTTCAGAGTGGAATCAAAGATGGCACAAACAAAGAGAGAAAGCGAGAAACATGGAAATAAAAAGAAAGGGGTCAAAATAGAAAGAAAGAGAGAAAGAAATCAACAAAGAGACCAAAGAGAAAGAGAAAATGAAAAAGAGAAAGAAAGAGATCAAATTACAAAAAAAGATAGAAAGGAAGAGAGAAAGAGATCAATGTAGAAGGAAAGAGAGAAAGAAAGAGGTCAACATAGAAAGAGGGAGATCAAAGTAGAAATAAAAATAGAAAAGATAGATATCAACATGGAAAGAAAGAGAGAAGGAAAGAGATCAAAATAGAAAGAAAGAGAGAAAGATAGGGAGAAAGAAAGAGATCAAAATAGAAAGGAAGACAGAAAGAAAGAGATAAAAATAGAAAGAAAAATAGAAAGAGATAAATACTGAAAGAAAGAGACCAGAATAGAAAGAAAGAGAGAAACAAATAGTTCAAAATAGTTAGAAAGATATTAACATAGAAAGAAAGAGATAAACATAGAAAGAAAGGGAAAAGAAAAAGATTAAACAGAAAGAAAGAAATCAAAATAGAAAGGAGTGAAAGAGATCAATATTGAAAGAGAGAAAATGATCAAAAATGAAACAAAGAAAGAGATCGAAATAAGAAGAAAGAAAGAAAGAAAGAAGTAAGGAAGGAAGGAAAGAAAGAAAGACAGAAAGAAAGAAAGAAAGAAAAGAAAAGAAAGAAAGAAAAAAGAAAGAAAGAGAGAGAGACATCAAAACATAGAAAGAAAGAGTGTAACATAGAAATAAAGATCAACAAAGAAAGAGATCAACATAGCAAGAAAGAATGAAACAAAGAAAGAAGCCAATAAAATAAATGAAGATAAAAAAGAAAGAAAAATGAATGAAAGCGATCAAGAGAGAAAGAAAGAAAAATAGAATGAAAGAAAGAAGTAAGTAATGTGGGAAGGGAGGAAGGAAGGAACGAACGAAAGAAAGAAAGAAAGAAAGAAGGGAACAACAAGAAAGAAAGATAGAATTCAACATAGATAAAAAGTTCAATAAGAAAAAGAAAGTAAACGACATAAAAAAGAAAGACAGAAAAAATCACGATAGAAAGAAAGAATGATATCAATATAGAAAGAAGAAAATGGAAATGAAATAAGAGAAAAGGAAAGAAGAGAAAAAGAAATAAGAGAAAAAGAAATAAGAGTAAAGGAAATAAGAGAAAAAGAAATAAGAGAGAAAGAAATAAGAAAAAAGAAATAGGAAAAAGGAAATAGAGGAAAAAATGAGAGAAAAAAATAAGAGAAAAGGAAATAAAAGAAGAGAAAATAAGAGAAAAGGAAATAAGAATAAAGGAAATAAGACAAAAGGAAATAAAAGAAATAACAAAAAACAAATAAGAGAAAAAGAAATGAGAAAAGGAAATAAGAGAAAAGGAAATGAGGGGAAAAAAAGAGAAAACGAAATAAGAGAAAACGAAATAAGAGAAAAAGAAGTAAGAGATAAGGAAATAAGAGAAAAAAATAAGACAAAAGGAACAAACCTAAAAAGTAAGAGATAAAGAAATAAGAGAACAAAAAGTAAAAGAAAAAAAATAAGAGAAAAGCAAATTAGAGAAAAAGAGATAAAAAAAGATATAAGAGAAAAGGAAATAAGAGTGAAAGAAATAAGAAAAAAGAAATAGGAAAAAGGAAATAGAGGAAAAAATGAGAGAAAAAAAATAAGAGAAAAGGAAATAAAAGAAGAGAAAATAAGAGAAAAAGAAATAAGAGAAATGGAAATAAGAATAAAGGAAATAAGACAAAAGGAAATAAAAGAAATAACAAAAAACAAATAAGAGAAAAACACATGAGAAAAAAGAAACAAAAATGAAATAAGAGAAAAGCAAATAGAAAAAGAAATAAGAAAAAAACATATAAGTGAAAATGAAATAAGACAAAGAAATAAGAGAAAACGCAATAAGAAAAACAGAAATAAGAGAAAAAAGAGAAAAGGAAATAAGAGAAAAAGAAATGAGAGAAAAGAAAGAAAACTAAAATAAGAGAAAAAGAAGAAGAAATAAGCAAAAGGAAATAAAAGGAAAAAGAAATAAGAGAAAAGGAAATAAGAGAAAAGAAATAAGAAAAAAGATATAAGAGGAAAAGAAATTAGAGAATGGGAAATAAGAGAAAAATAAGAGGAAAAGAAATAAGAGATAAGGAAATAAGAGAAAAGGAAGTAACAGAAAAAGAAATAAGAGAAAAGAAAATAAGAAAAAAATTAGAGAAAAAGAAATAAAAGGAAAGGATATAAGAGAAAAGGAAATAAGAGAAAAAGAAATAAGAAACAAGAAATAAGAGAAAAGGAAATAAGAGAAACAGAAATAAGAGAAAAAGAAGTATGAGATGGGGAAATAAGAGAAATAGAAATAAGAAAAAAATAAGAGAAAATTAAATAGGAAAAAATATATAATAGGAAGAGAAATAATAAAAAAGAAATAAGAGATAAGGAAATAACAGAAAAAAATACGGAACTATAAAAGAACTAACCGAAGAAATAAGAGAAAAATAAATAAAAGAAAGAGAAATAAAAGTAAAAGAAATAAGAGAAAAGCAAATAGGACGAAAAGAAATAAGAAAAAACCATATAGATGAAAATGTAATAAGAAAAAAAATAAGAAAAAATAAATAAGTGAAAATGAAAAGAGTAGAAAATAAGAGGAAAAGGAATAAGATAAAAAGAAAAAAAAGAAAAAAGAGAAAAAGAAAAAAAAGAAAAAAGAGAAAAGGAAATAAGAGAAAAATAAATGAGAGAAAAAACTGAAATAAGAAAAAAAGCAAATAGAGAAAAAAGAGAAAAGGAAATAAGCGAAAAAGAAATAGGAGAAAAAGAAATAAGAGAAAGAGAAGTAAGAGATAAGGAAATAAGAGAAAAAGAAATAAGAGTAAAAGAAATAAGGCAAAAAAGAGAAAAGGAAATAAGAGAAAAAGAAATGAGAGAAAAAGAAACAAAAACTGAAATGAGAGAAAAAGAAATCAGAAAAAGAAATAAGAAAAAAGAAGTGAAAGAAAAAGAAATAAGAGAAAGGATATAAGAGTAAAAGAGAAAATGAAATAAGAGAAAAAATAAGAGGAAAAGAAATAAGAACAAATGAAATAAGAGAAAAGGAAATAAGACTAAAGGAAATTAGAGAAAAAGAAATAAGAAAAAAGAAAAAATAGGTAAAGAAAGAAGCGAAAGAGAAATGGCAGACAGGAAATACGAGAAAAAGAAATAAGAGAAAAAGAAGTAAGTGATGAGGAAATAAGAGAAAAGAAAATAAGAAACAAATTAGAGAAAAAGAAATAAAAGGAAAGGATATAAGAGAAAAGGAAATAAGAGAAAAAGAAATAAGAAAAAAGAAATATGTGAAAAGGAAATAAGAGAAAAGAAAATAAGAGAGTATATAGGAAAAAAGTAAATAAGAGAAAGAAATAAGAGAAAAAGAAAAAAGAGAAAGAAATATGGAAAAAGAAATAAAAGAAAAAATAAGACAAAAGGAAATATCAGAAAAAGAAATAAGATAAGAGGAAACAAGAGAAGAAGAAATAGGAGAAAATGAAAACAAAACTGAAATAATAGAAAAGAGAATTAAAAGTAAGAGAAATAGAAATAAGAAAAAAGAAATAAGTGAAAAAGAAATAAGAGGAAAATGAATAAGAGAAAGGTAAATAAGAGAAGAAAATAAGACAAAAGGAAATAAGAGAAAAAAAGAAAAGAAAAAAATAAGAGAAAAAGAAATAAGAAAAAAGAAATAAGAGAAAAAGAAATTAGAGAAAAATAAGAGAAAATGAAATAAAAGAAAAAGAAATAAGATAAGAAGAAATTAACAAAAAAAGAAATAAACGAAAAAGAAATAAGAGAAAAGGAAATGAGAGAAAAAGAAATAAGATAAAAGGAAATAAGAGAAAAAGAAATAAGAGAAAAGAAAATAAGAGTAAAAAATAAGAGAAAAAGAAATAAAAAAAGAAATAAGTGAAAAAGACATAAGAGAAAAATGCGAAAAAAATTAAGAGAAAAAGAAATATGAAAAAAGAAATAAGAAAAAAGAAATAAAAGAAATTAAATAAGAGAAAGGGAAATAAGAGAAAGGGTAATAAGAGAAAAAATATAAGTTAAACGAAATAAGAGAAAATTAAATAATACAAAAAGAAATAAGGAAAAAATTAAGAAAAGAAAAGAAATGAGAAAAAAGAAATGAGGAAAGTAAATAAGTGAAATGAAAATAAGAGAATAAGAAATAAGAGAAAAAGAATTAAGAGAAAAGGAAATAAGAAAAAAGAAATAAGGGAAAAAGAAATAAACGTAAAAGAAATAAGAGAAAATGAAATAAGAGAAAATGGTATAAGAAAAAGATATATGAGAAAAAGAAGTAAGAGAAAGTGAAATAAGAGAAGAAAATGAGACAAAGGGATATAAGAGAAAAAGAAATTAGAAAAAAGAAATGAGAAAAAATGTAAGAGATAAGGAAATAAGAAAAAAAGAAATAAGTGAATAGGAAATAAGAGAAAAAATACGACAAAAGGAAATAAGAGAAAAAGAATTAAGAAAACAAGAAATATGAGAAAAGGAAATAAATCAACATAGTAGCTATGTTGATTTCTTCCTTTTTCTCTAATTTCTAACAAATCGATCCAACAAAAAAAGCAAAATGTAAAAGAAAGGATGGATCTGATAAAGAAGTCAAGTAAAACATGGAGAGAAAGGACATAATTAGGGAAGACATCGATATACAAAACATGAAATATAAATGCTTTACGTAAAAAAAATATAGATCGATAAGAGATGAATAAAATGAATGTGTGAATGAAAGAAAAAGAATATCGGTAAAAAAAGAGAGATAAAATAAGAAAGAAAATGATTAGGAGGAAAGAGAAAATGGCACCAAGCACAAAATCTTGGTTTGTTAATGAAAATGTTGCATGCGAAATAGAAGAGTTAAGAGGAAGACGTGCAAAAATCGAAGAGAAATCTGTTATTAGAAATAAATGAAATACAAGAGAAAATGTAACAAAAAAAGCAGGAAAAATAACCGGGGAAAAAAACCTAAACTGTTGAATCGTAAAAAATGATGCGCTATGCATCATGGAAGCAGAGAATGATCTGATCACGTGATTCAGTTTGGGCGAGAATCCCACGAGGTTTTAACAAGCAGGCTGCTTTCGGCCATTATTGGAAAGTGAGACCGTGAAAGAAACTCGGGCAACCTGCACGGGTAAAATAAAAAAGAATTCTTCAGCAGGTTTTATGCATTTATTTACTTTTCTTTAACACACAAGAAACAGAACTTGGGCGTCTGCATCGTTATAACAATGATTACTTCCGGTTGGAAACAGGAAATGGCTTTCAGAACAAATATCAGTTATTTAACGTAGTCAGGGCTAGCACTGGACTTGACCGGAAGGGATTTGTTGGGCGGAAGTGAACGAATCACATGTGTTTATAAGAATCCGAGCTCTAGTAATCACGCATAAGATACTCGAATAGACAATGAACTTCTGATATATATATATATATATGTGTGTGTGTGTGTGTGGATGTGTGTGTGTGTGTGTGTGTGTGTGTGTGTGAAGGAACATTCATATGTATGCAAGCTAATCGAGGAAATGTATTTATTTTACACGACGGATGTTTATTTCTCTGCATAAATTCCTGCTTTATCAATGCACTTAATTCGGTGACTAACGTTAAGGTTTTACAGCTTGGACATGCTTGCAAATTTTACCGAAATCACCATAAGTTGTTGTTAAGTCATATATTTTATTTGAACACAATGTGTAATCACATATTGTATTTTTGTCTTTTCCGTGTACATTATCTCTATAAAAATAAAATCATCAAAATAGATGTTCATTTGCTGGTATATATATATATATATATATATATACAGTATTTACATTATTCGGACTATTGTCCTCATCTTTGTCGCCATATTTGTCACAACGTTTCGGCCGTTGTACGCTCCGGCCTTCTTCAGGTGGTTGGAATTTCGAACCGGACCCTTTATTTCGATCACTGGGGTAGACTGTTCTAGTTCCACGAGCCATGTTTGATGGATGTCAGTTATCTCCTGGTAATTTTCCCTCTGAAAGTTCTCCACTGCCTGAACCGGGTATTGAACTCACACTCTTTGGGTCTGTTACTGGATCTAACCAACGCCTTTATCCACCGTACCATGTGTCCTTGAGGACATCTGGGTATGAATTTCTGAGTATTATAAACCTAATTTTTCAGCAACCGTTTTTTTACCAGTACTCATATTGCAATTTTGCTGTTATCATTGCATGTTTTTTACCAGATCTCGTATTGCAACTTTTTGTTATCATTGCTGTTCTCTGGCACTCCTTATTACTGGTTCCCATATTGTATTTATTTCTATGCTTGGCCGACTCAGGAGATTTTTGTGGCCTAGCATATGTGCTGATTCCTTAAGTTTACGAATTTTCCAATGGTGTTCCCTGTCTATGATCTCAACCTGATCCCACAGGGGACGGTGATCTCCCTTCTCTCTCAATATGTGGTCAGCCACGCCTGATTTTTCTACTTCCCCTCGCATTACAGCTTTCTGGTGTTCTTGAAGCCTTACCTTGAGGGGGCGGCCTGTTTCTCCTTTATATTCCTTTCCGCAGCTGCACGGGATAGCGTACACACAGTCTTTAGTCCCGTTCTCCTCTATGGGGGGGTCTCACTCGAGAGAGATATCTGCGAAGTGTTGTCACGCTTTTGAAGGTTGTCCTGATGTTATATGGACCGCAGATCCTTTGTATTTTCTCTGATAACCCCTTCACATAAGGCAGGCAGACTGTTTTCTGAGTGTTGTTGTCCTCCTCCTCCTCCTCTTGTACCCGCCTATCCCAGTTTTGGGGGGCTGCTGCCATGTACCCAGGGTAGTTGTTACGTTGTAGGGTACTACTTATACTGACCAATTCCTTATCTAATGTCTCTGGGTCGCCACTTATGACTTTTGCTCGGTGTTGTAAGCAACGGACGATCCCTTTCTTTACGCTGTATGGATGGTGGGAGTTGAAATTGAGGTACTGTCCAGTGAATGTTGGTTTACGGTATACGGATGTCTTGAACCCATGCTGTGTTCGAGATATTAGTACATCCAGGAATGGGAGTGTGTTGTTACTCTCTTTCTCCATTGTGAACTGTATCGATGGTCTTATTGAGTTCACATGGTCCAGTAGAACCTGGACATCTTCCTGGTGTGGCCAGAGTATGAAGGTGTCATCTACGTACCTTAACCATATAGTTGGCTTGAGAGATATGGATTCTAATGCCATTTCTTCAAAGTATTCCATGTATATATTCGCCATTGAGTGTGAGTTCAATACCCGGTTCAGGCAGTGGAGAACTTTCAGAGGGAAAATTACCAGGAGATAACTGATAACTGACTTCCATCAAACATGGCTCGTGGAACTAGAACAGTCTACCCCAGTGATCGAAATAAAGGGTTCGGTTCGAAATTCCAACCACTTGAAGAAGGCCGGAGCGTACAACGGCCGAAACGTTGTGACAAATATGGCGACAAAGATGAGGACAATAGTCCGAATAATGTAAATACTGTACATAATACCTCATCTCAGAAATATAGACAGACATATATATAAAGGCATTCAACATCATCACTTGATAAGACACCAGAAGTGTTGAAACAAAATGGCTATTTTTGTAGTGATTTTATAACATATTTATGTTATAATATTTAAATAAATAATTATATATATATATATATATATATATATATATATATATATATATATATGTCATTCACAGGCAGTACTGTTTCGCTGTATCACAGCTCCTCATTGCTCAATTGAAATGTATTTTCAAGAGCTAAATTATGTCATTCACAGACAGTACTGTTTCGCTGTATCACAGCTCCTCAGTGCGACTAGATATCCGAATGCCTCAAGCCAGGATTGAAACTCAACTGATTAGGTGTCAGCCAGATCTATCTTCACTCGGTAGAGTTACACAACTAAATCTAGCGTATTGTTTTTACAAATGTAAACAAATGCCAATCAGCCAAAGTGGTCCATTCATTTTACTGAAGAGCTTTGCATTAGTGCAGGTGGATATATATATATATATATATATATATATATATATATATATATATATATATATATATATATATATTATGTAAGTACGTTTCATTGAATACGACAGACAAGATGCTTTGATTTAGTCTTTTATACAATTTCTCATGTCATCTTTTTTCTCTCCGGAGGATAGGTTATACAAAAACTGTCCAATTGTTCTTTCTTTCCGAACGGTTTCGGCCATACATTTAGCCATTTTCAAGGTTGAAATATATTAACTGTTAACAAGAACTAGATTGTTGTATGTATGTATATATTTATATAATGTTTCATTTTCAAAACACGGTCAAGATATTGCGTCCATTTTCATAGTTGATATTACTGAGTGTTGTTTTTTTGTTTTTATTAATAAGGCTTCCATTATTTTTAGATTTTATTTTTACATGTAGACGATGCTATTATATTTGTGTTGTCAACAATTATGTTACGAATTGAGTCCGGTAAGTCTCCATGAATAATTAAATGTGACATAATTGATCTCCGATCAGAAAGGTGTAGTGTGAGTCTTCGTGTTAAACATGAAAGAAGGATTGCTGCCTAAATACACAACATATATATATATGTGTGTGTGCTTGTGTGACGTGTGTATTGATTTAATAGGAAAGAACAGTTAGATTAATGATCCAAAGTTCTTTCGTATTTATGTTTTTAATTTAAAAAACAGTGCTCCATACATAAATCGAGTTTAAATCATAATTATTTAAAAAGAAAAGAAAAATAATTCCATCGCAACACAGAAATTCCTATGTTTTGAAACTTTACTCACGTCCTAAAGTTTAACTTCAATATTAAACTTAAAACTTAGACTACAGTTTTATTCTCCAGCGATGTTTAGAATAACTAACTGAAGAAATGTTTTACTTATTTATAGATTTCATTATTTACGTTTACCCCTATCCCCGTGGAATGAGGTTGAAATAATAGACAGAGAGCATCACTAGAAAATACGAAAACTTAAGGAATCAGCACATATGCTATGGCAACAAAAATCTCCTCAGCCGACCAAGCATAGACATGAATACAATATGGAAACCATTAATAAGGAGTGCTAGAGAAGAGAAATGAATAACAAAAAATAGCAATATACGGTCTGGAAAAAAACGCAATAATAATAAGGAAAATTGCAATATGGGCACTGGTAAAAAAATTGTAGCTGAGACATTAGGTTTACAAGTCCCAAAAATTCATATGCAGCTGTCATCAAGGACACATGGCTCAGTGAATAAAGACGTTTGTTAGAACCTGTGACTAGACTCAAAGAGTTGTGAGTTCAATACCAGGCCACAGTATGAGGCGTTGCGTTAAGGGGAACTAACTAAAACATCCGGAAGAGGCAGAGCACGTGGAATTAGAACAATACTCGGTGGACGAAATAAAGCGTTCGGTTCGAAATTCCAATCATCTGAAGAAGGACGGATCGTACACGGCCGAAGCGTTGCGAATATGGCAATGAAGCTGAGGATAGCAGTCCGAATAATGGAAATTATCTTTTTCTAACTGTGCTCAATATCAGGAACAGGTCACTGATTGTCAGATGTAAATCGCTGTTTAAAAATACCTTTAAAAACCATCAAAAACATTTAAAGTCAACATCTTTAATCGTTTATTTTCATTGGTCCTACTTTCGCGATATAAATCGCCATTCAAATATATAAATATATATATTTAGGCAACATGTTTCAATTCAAAAATGTTTTGTTGAATAATATAGACATATTGTGTCTACTTATTTTTATACTCATCCTTTACAGTTAATATGGCGTAGTTTACTGCCTAAATTCCAATTCTCAGTTGTAACAACCGTTCCGAAGTGAATTTTCTCTATGGCCCACTATAGTCTGAGCTATAAAGGTTTGAGTAGAGGAAGTTTATCTAAACATTTACCATGAAAATAACGATAGCGAATCGATAGGCTTGTGACGTTGCGTCCTCGAGGAGGAGGTTTCTGAGTGAAAAAATATCATTCCCTCCATGACAGAGTAAGCGATTTTAAGCTCTGTCAATTGCCGCCATATCTGGGCTTACTCTTCAGTGAGTGCAAGTACATACTGGCTAGTTTTCCACTGAGTACAAGTACATACTGGCCCGTTTTCCACTGAGTGCAAGTACATACTGGCCCGTTTTCCACCGAGTGCAAGTACATATTGGCCCATTTTCCACTGAGTGAAAGTACATACTGGCCCATTTTCCACTGAGTGCAAGTACATACTGTTCCGTTTTACACTGAGTGAAAGTACATATTGGCCCATTTTCCACTGAGTGCAAGTACATACTGGTCCGTTTTCCACTGAGTGCAAGTACATACTGTTCCGTTTTCCACTGAATGAAAGTACTTATTGGCCCATTTTCCACTGAGTACAAGTACGTACTGTCCCGTTTTCTACTGTGTGCAAGTACATACTGGCCCGTTTTCCACTGAGTGCAAGTACATACCAAAGACTGAATTAGATCAGTCAATTGACGAACCAATAGTTTTATTCACTAGTTCATAGTTCCGTAATGTGTTCTATTTTTACATAATCTTTCACAGCTATTTAATACGTTACGTTGCCAACGTTGCACTATATTACGTTGCATTAACTTAGTTATATTGCATCAACTATGTTACATTATCCGGATCGTTATCTAAGTTACATTGTCAACTTTACATCATGGCAAATGTTACTAACGTTATATCAACATTATTTCACCGTAGTAAGTATGACCAATGTACTCTCACTAAATAACGACTTTCACTCAACTCGAGATGAAAGACTTCACATGGAAATTTGCCCAAAGTGTTACTCATTGAATCGTTAGAATGAACATTTTTCATGCATTTCCGTAAGATCTTTTCGACATAAAAATATACGGTAAATAGATTTTGTTTATTTTTGTCGCTTTCACATCAAAGAAGCAATAAAAACGCCTGTCTGGATGTATTTATATCTTTCGTCGTTTACTGCGAAATGCACTAGTTGAAATGTCTCTACGGTTAACTGAAAAGCAATTTCCATTTTGCGGAACCAATCGTAATGAAGTATAAATACGCGGCAGTTGAGGATAAATTTGAAGTACACTAATATAGCTTAGCTTTGCAAGTCATAGGCAGCGTACACGTTGGATTAAAGGACTCCCCCCCTCCATGACAACACAAGACCCAATTCAATAGGAATAACATAGGAAAAAAACATTTGTTAGTCGGTCAATCGCTTTAACGCAACCGCCAGTATAAGTTCAAATATAGCTGTTTATGATCGATTCTTGGCATACAATGGGTATCCCACAGGTCTAATACTGTGGTCCTCGAAAAGGCCAATGAATCAGCATTGAAACACGCATTCATTGACGTACGCTTCCCTGGGCAAGCAATTTTATTCGCCTTGACGGAAGCAGAGTACCTAAACAAATTATTTACGGCGAATTGCACTTCAGCGCTCGACTCCAGTATAAATGAAGCTCTTCAAGAAATGTTTGAAAGTGTTTCTTGCAGACAGCCATACAGCAGGTCCTACTGCGTAAAATTCATGATTTTTAAGATTTTCCCAGAACATGCAACGAGTTTGGCAAATGCCAAGCGTGCAGCTAGGAAAGAGAAGTCATTCATTAAGCAATCCAGCAATTTACAGATGATAAATGTAGCAGAGCGTATACTATCTGCAATGCAGGCCTTGTTAGACACGAATTTAAAAGAAGAACTACACCCTTGTGCAAATTAATTGAAACAAAAAGAATAATTCCGTTTTTTTGTTGTTTTTTTGTTGTTTTATTTTTTGTATTTTTCGAATGAAACATGACCCAGTGTCATTTTAGTACTTCGTATGTCCATTCCACAATGTCTTTCCTTTCAGACTGACAAAAGATTCTCGACTGAATTTAAATCTGGAGAGTTTTCGGGCCTGTCTTTAATAATTTGATTTGCCAATGTGTTCGTGTAGCATTACAATTTTCGTACTTAGAGTAACGTCCATCGCAGACAATGGCCATAGGACAACTAATCGACAGTCGAGACAATAGCGTCTGAGCGTGAAAAAATATCAATGCAATCACGGATGACGCAATACTTTTCAAGGCCAAACAAATTTCATCATACACCCCGAAAATATATTCATATTACTTCACACCACTGCAAATGACCTAATCTGAGGAAAAAATATTCAATCGATTACACCCTGTCAATCCAGTGGGTCTAAAACTGACCGTATGTTGAAAAAATGGAAACTAAAGCGGTTGTTTCAATTAATTTGCACAAGGGTGTATATGAAAATACTGAGACCGTCAACATAATGTTCTACCTTAAAGAAATAGATTCATACCAAATTATATAACACCTACAACAGATAATGAAGAAAGCGGATATCTATAAAACATACGTTCACCCTTAAAGCATAAAATTATGTACAAAATATTTATAAATCGCCATTAAATTTAATCCATAGAAATATTGGTATGCCGCTGAATCAAACCAAACTCGTTAGCCACAAAATAGCGATACTGATATAGCTTTAATAATTACGATCAGAACTACACTGAAAGTAATTTAACATGTGGGTTGTAACAGAAAACCTTCTGAAACCGTTCGTGTCTCAACTGTCGCTTGAAAACCCACGTGCAAGCGGAACAGACTTTGCAAAAGAGGCCAGACATTGTACAAAACAGCTTGCTACATTTGCAATAAGATTTGCAAGTCACCTGCTGGGTTCCAGAGCCATTATCGTTCATCCAAGAACTAAAAAACACCGTCCTGAGTATGACGATAAACTACATCCGCGTCCTGGGTAAGACAATAAACTACATCCAACTGCAAGGCTTCTGATCAGAAGGTTTTGAGAAACGTGGAACCACCTCTTAATTGCTGGTGTTCCCAGGTCCAGCCTGACCTGAGGTGAAAGCACCTGTCAGGATCCCAGTTATGGACAAATATTTAATCCCCCCAAAGGGGTCAAAGCATTATGAAAGTATAAAAGAGGTTTCAACGCTAACAATACATTTTTGGAAAAAAATCTTACCAGCAATACATTTTGGAAAAAATAAATATTACTAGCAATACATTTTTGAAAAAAATATTACCAGTAATATATTTTTGCTAGCAAAAAAAATCTTGTCGGCATTAAGTAACCCATTGAGGTTGATAAGCCGTAAAATAAAACAAAACAAACTAAAAGTATTTATCAAAGTTGTCAGCGATGACCATACTCGTTCAACGAGTCGTCAGCTATCTTGTAAAATACATGAATGAAGAGACATATATAACTAGTTTGGCACCTTGTGTGACATAATGGTTAGCAAGCTAGTTTAAGAAATTAATTACTTGTGCCTCTATATCTCTGAGATGAGGTATTATTATTACTTGCATTATATCGACTGTTATCCTCATCTTATTTGCCATATACACAATGTTTCGGCCGTTGTACTTTCCGACCCTTTTCAGATGACTGGAATCATGATACTGTGAGTTCGAACCACACAGTTAGGTACCCACATTTGACATCTTGAGCCAGACATAAACTATACTTCATGAGATAACTGAAAATTCAAGAAAAGACATTGTATATATATATATATATATATATATATATATATATATATGAGGGTCATTCAATAAATAAGTTGAATTTTTCGGTATAAGGACTTCTAATACATATAGAAGCTTACTCTTTTTTTTTTTTTTGTTTTACTTCTTTTTCACATGGATTTAATTTCTTTTGCAGATTAAAAAAAAACTTTGAGAGTTTTGGCGATTAACAAAGATGGCCGACCAAGAAGCATGCTCCAGGATTGAACAGCGGTCAGTTATCAAGTTTTTGGTTGCTGAAGGGTGCAAACCAGTTGAAATTCATAGGAAAATGTCAACTGTGTATGGTGCGTATGTTTCAGAAAAACAATGTCTACAAGTGGGCTAAATTGTTTAAAGAATGACGGAGCAGTGTTGAGGATGAAGACAGGCCTGGGAGGCCTACAGAAGTGAGGTCTCCTGAGGTGATCGAATCAGTCAATGACCTCATTCAGTCTGATAGAAGGGTGATAGTTCATGACATTGCAAGGACTTTGAGCTTATCTGTTGGGACAAACGCAGGGGTCATTAGTCAGAAGGAGTCATCTTGCATCATGACAACGCAAGGCATGACTACTCGGGGCAAACGTATGTAAACAAAGCCAGTAATGGCGATCGTCCTGTGTACGCACGAGAAAGTCGATCTTACATTGTCCATATAACTTCTAAACTGTAATCGAACGCAATGTTTTAATGTTATTTCCGAAATAACCAGGCGATTTCACACCAAAATGGTCCATTCTCATTACAAAGGGATTTTTGTGCTTATACAGTGTAACCCGGATATAAGTGAAACCCGGATATAAGAGAGATTTTCTCTGGTCCCAAATTAGAGCCATACTTACCTAAACAAAATAGACCAAACCCTGATATAAGAGAAACCCGGATATAAGAGACTTCTTCTCCGGTCCCGACAACTCTCTTATATCCGGGTTACACTGTACTACAAATTAACCGAATAATTCATCGCCCACAAGGCCGTATAAGCGCTTTCGAACTCTATCGGGTCTGGAAAGTGAAGATTAGGTCGTAATTGTAAAGAGAGAGAATGGCAACAGGAGTTAAGTATATTCCGGGCCATTCTAGGAATCCGTTGTTCTTCTAGAATCTTTAACGATAGCATAAATAAATGCTTTCAATTTGAGGCCGTGAGTTGGCTTCATACACGGTAGGCGTTCAAGCAAAGGAGAATGTGACTATGAAGTTATTCCCATTTATCAGGATTGATGCAGCTTTACGGCATGTTCGGTGGTATTGAAATGTCATTGGCTTTGTTTTGGAGATATTGCATGATACCAAATAGTATTCCTCCCCATTGAGCTGTAAGACTTAGATCAGAAGAGAGATTCGTTATACATGTTCACCGTAGTCTGAATGTAGAAAATCAGCGTAAGTAATTTGTTCAATGAAACAACACCAATATCTAGTAGCAGCTGTTCAGTAATTCTTAAGGTCTTCCATATCAGAGGTTGGCAGTGAATATTCGGAGAGAGTAGGAAAGCGTAGTTCTTCAGATCTTTCATCTGACAGGTTAACAGTGGATATTCCGACAAGAAAACAAAACAAAATGGCCGCCTTTATACACATTGGAATATTCCTAGTCTTCTAATTGTTTAAACTTCTATTGGTGGACTATAAAATGAGTCAGCTCATTTTGGTTGGCTCACTAGTATATAGAGATGTATCCAAAAATTGTAACAAGATCAACTTCCAGACACTGGTCATCGAGCTCATATAATTCTATCTTAGCACAGATGGGGATGTAATATAGACATGACATTATATGTGATTAAATATGTAACTCAAAACTGGTGTTAGGAGACCACAGTCATTGTTTCGTAGTGAGTCGAATTGGTTGTGATGATGCGTCGATCTTCACGGGTGTCATCTGGCTACGAAATTCAGTCTGTGTATCTTAATGAAAATTAAATCTGCTGTCTTTTCAACGGGCGAAAAAGTTTTGGTTTGGGTTTTTTTGTAGCATTATATAGCACAGCGCACATGGTTTGTATTGGCTATGCTGATTATCACCAGAAGGGAAATTTTGCCGACTACTTGTCAGTGACGAAGATGGAGAAGTGAGTGAGAGGGATTTCACAATTCTAATATAGATCTATACGTTCTCACTACAGAATTTTAGAGAGACAAACCATTTTTACCAGGAAATCTCGACTTCTCACTAATTACTGATTCGTCAATTCACGGGCGAATGAAAAGCCACCGCCACATACTTCTTCTTTTTTTAACATGGCGTGTGACCGTCATCTGTTTCTAATATATCATATTTCTAAATTACAGTATATTTCTAACAATCTGTATAGCTGTTTATTGGTCTATTTTCCTTTTCCTGATCAATGATCTTAATATATTCTCCTCCGTTTTATACACAGAATGTTACAGGGAGTACCATCCAGTACTCCTTCTATAGTGAATATGGAACGTGTTCTGAGAGTCTTCGCTCATGTGAAGACTGAACGTCCTGATATCCGACTGTAGCTGTGAAAGATGTTACATAAAAAATTAGTCGAAGTCGTGCTTCGCTTAGTCAAGGCTAAGTATCGTTCGCAATGGCCTGAGAATTTTTGTTCGCTTACTTTAGGGACAGATTTTTACCTTACAAGTCAATTCTACGTCTGTCTATGTCTCTTAGATAATCCTCATTTTCACTGCCATATACACGTTTTGGCTGACACATGGCCCCAATAGATAAAGGCGTTGGTTAGATCCAATGACTAGACACAGAGAGTCGTGAGTTAATTACCAGGCTACAGCAGTGGTGAATAAAAACACTTGGAGAAATAAAGGGAAATAACACCAGTTTTGAGTTACATAAAGGGAAATAACTGAGACATCCGGGAGAGTCATGGCACGTGGAACTAGAACAATATACTCCGGTGGACGAAATAAAGGGTTCGATTCGAAATTCCAATCATCTGCAAAAGGGTCGGAGCGTACAACGGTCGAAACGTTGTGAATATGGCAATGAAGATGAGGATAACAGTCCGAATAATGTAAAAAATGCAAGTAATCATAATACCTCAGAGATATAGACAGATATATAGAGAGACATAGACATAAAGGCCGGAGCGTACAACGGCCGAAACATTGTGAATATGGCAATGAAGATGAGGATAACAGTCCGAATAATGTAAATAATGCAAGTAATCATAATACCTCATCTCAGAGATATAGACAGATATATAGAGAGACATAGACATAAAGGCCGGAGCGTACAACGGCCGAAACGTTGTGAATATGGCAATGAAGATGAGGATAACAGTCCGAATAATGTAAATAATGCAAGTAATCATAATACCTCATTTCAGAGATATAGACAGATATATAGAGAGACATAGACATAGACATAAAGGCCGAAGTGTACAACGGCCGAAACATTGTGAATATGGCAATGAAGATGAGGATAACAGTCTGAATAATGCAAATAATGCAAGTAATCATAATACCTCATCTCAGAGATATAGACAGATATATAGAGAGACATAGACATAAAGGCCGGAGAGTACAACGGCCGAAACGTTGTGAATATGGCAATGAAGATGAGGATAACAGTCCGAATAATGTAAATAATGCAAGTAATCATAATACCTCATTTCAGAGATATAGACAGATATATAGAGAGATATAGACATAGACATAAAGGCCGAAGTGTACAATGGCCGAAACATTGTGAATATGGCAATGAAGATGAGGATAACAGTCTGAATAATGCAAATAATGCAAGTAATCATAATACCTCATCTCAGAGATATAGACAGATATATAGAGAGACATAGACATAAAGGCCTGAGAGTACAACGGCCGAAACGTTGTGAATATGGCAATGAAGATGAGGATAACAGTCTGAATAATATAAATAATGTTAGTCAGTTCTAATTGTATCAACATGTGTTAGTCGATTGACAAAAAACAAATTTGATACTGTGTTTATTTGCTATCGTGCAAACTGCTGAATGAACGAATTCCAGGGCTATTATTATCTTTCTCGTTATCATTTAGTTGCTTACTTTACGCATCTCTTGCGGTTAATATCAAATAATAAGGTGATGCTTTCGTAATAGGTTTGCGAAAAGTGGGTGAATGCGGTACGATTGCGCCGTGTGAGATGGGCTAATTTATGTCTCGAAATGACCGGTTAGGATTTTTTCGCTTTCGAAATACACGTCAATCCCGACCGAGTTAACTTAGAATAGTGTTGTTTTTCTAATGTCAAGCGAGTTTAACTTGTCTATGGAATGTATGTTCACTGGCACTTTTTATTTTTAATTCTCCGAAGATTTCGCTTTATTTTTTACTTGTTTTTATTTCGTTTTACATTTTTCCAAATCATTTTTCAACTGGTTAACTTAAATTATCTACCATGTTTACAATGTACTTGGTTAGATTTAACCGTAAATTCTATGCTAACACTTACTTTTCTCGCACTTCTTGCTTGTGGAAGTCCCTTCAATCTCAATGGTTTCCAGCCAACTTTTTAAAATTTTAATTCAATGTCAATCGCTATCTAATGTCCTCCTGATTACTCTTTTTGTTCTCACTCATTAGTAATGTTTCTGTTTCTAACTCTTCCGCAGCCAGTAACCCTTTGTGTCTTAGTGGCTTTACTGAATTCTTTGGGGTGAATTTGATGAACGCGATAAACTGCCATGATCAACAGTTTGAACAATGCCAGTAAACTCAAACCCTCCGTTATTATTAGTTGTGACTTTGTAGTAAAATCCGAAGAAGATCAGCAATATTACTGGTTCTGATCTGGCATCTTGGCTTTAATCACTTTCCCACCACCATAAGGTTGCCTCCCTGTGCCTTTACTATAAATACTTTCATGGTAATTGTTCTGATGAGCTTTTGGCTATGGTACCTAGACTTTTTTAAATTTAAACACAGTACTAGACTGGTGACAAGTTCACATAAACTTACAGTTGAGTTGGGTAGATGTAACAGTTTTTTTCTCTTGTGGGACTCCCTTCCAGCTCCTTGCTTTCCAGCCAACTTTAATCTTCAAAAATTTAAATGCAATGTCAGTTGTTATCTACTGTCCTCCTGATTACACTTCTTTTGTTCTCACTCCTTAGTAATGTTTCTATTTTTCTAATTCTTCCACACCCAGTAACCCCCTGTGTCTTAGTGGCTTTACTGCCTTGCTTGAGGCGAACTCAATAAAAAAAACTGTAAGAATCATCTAAAAATACTCTCAAAGTTTCTTTATATATTATCCCTCTTGTTCCTCTTTCTCACAGAGTATACTCGTTTGTGGAAATCCTTTCCGGCACCATGCTTTCCAGCCAACTTTAATCTTGAAAAATGTACTGGCAATGTGAGTCACTATCTGCTGCCGTCCTGATGACTTTTCTTGTTCTCACTCATTACTAATGTTTCTGTTTCTAATTCTTTGAGACCCAGTAACAATAAATTTAAGTGCAAGTATCTTGGATTATAAAAAAATAACATAGAGTACCAAATATATTAATTCAGTCTGTTATCTGCCATACGTGATACACCCTTAGGCGATCATGTATCTTTCGATACATGACTGACGAGACAGATTTATTCCCGCAGTGGGGTGCCATTTCTTTCTGCGGTACACCAGTTGCCATGCAAGGCTATATAATCCGGTCTGACTATTTACCCATAGCTGGGGGGGAGAAGAAGAGGATGTATACTTTTCTCAAGGGTATTAGCACGTAAGTGAATGCAATAGATTCGAACTCGGCTCTCCGATTCCTCAGTCCGAGCCGCTATCCATTACTCCACCGTGACTCTATATATTAATTACATAACTGATACACAAGATTTCAATATATTATCTGTTGTGGGGCTCTCCTCCTTTTACACAAGATGAACTCGTCTAAAGTATACTTATTCTGACAGAGTGGAGATACGTGGAGTACACAGGCTGTTCACAAAGAGATGCGTTGAGATATGGTTGAGATACGTAGAGTCCACACATAGAGAAAGATAATTACGGCTTCACTTACAGAGACTTGTACATATACTTTCTACTAACCCGCATTCCTCGACTACTAATCTTCATTTCAAGTTTGTATTCTTACGTTCAATACACTTATTTTCCTAATTCAATTACTGGCGTTGTTTATTTATTTGTGCAGGATTCCATCCCCGGAATCCACAACATTATCTAAGATCTGAACATTACATCCCTGAGATGGTTACCACTACGAAGCGAACATGCGCGAGCTCGCTCTCTAATTTCAAACACGGGCATTATGCGGGTTCACCGACAACAAATGAGATATCAGATATATGTAGTATAAAATAGCAAAATCTTAGATGATATGTTGAACTATTGTATATCAGTTATGTAATAAAGACAGGGTGCCCATAAAGTTCGTGTGCACTTTAAAAAAATTATAACTTTATTTGTATTTGCAATAGAAATAATTTGTAAAAAGGATTAGAAAGAAGTAAATTTATATTTTTTAAAGTTTTATTGACATTTTATTTAAGTTTCCACATGTCCTCCATCATTAGCAATACAAAGGGTAATACGATTTTGCAGTTCACGGAAAACATTTGCCAACTGATTTACAGTAATGCCTGAAATCGCATTAGTTATTTTAGCTATACTTAAAACTAGGTACATTAAACTTTATAACATTTTTTACAGATTATTTCTATCGCAAATACAAATAAAGTTATAAATTGTTTTAAAGTGCACACAAACTTTATGGACACCCTGTATAATGTTGACACAAAGACTCATGGTACACCTTTCTGACCATAGCTCAATTTTGATCTCATTTAAATATTCATGGAGATGTAACAGACCCTATTCGTAACATACTTCTTGACAACATAAATATAATAGCAACATCTACATGCAAAAAAGGCTAAAAATAATGGAAGCCTTATTAACTGTCAACAAGAAAGAGATTGTTGTATCTCTGTGTTTATACAGGGTGTCCATAAAGTTCATGTGCACTTTAAAAAATTTATAACTTTATTTGTATTTGCGATAGAAATTATTTGTAAAAAGGATTAGAAAGAAGTAAATCTCTATTTTTTAAGGTTTATTGAAATTTTATTTAAGTTTCCACATGTCCTCCATCATTAGCAATACAAAGAAAAATACGATTTTGGAAGAACTTGAAGGGCGAGTACAAGAAGTTATGTCTTCCATATCACAAAAGTTCCTAGTGAAATCAGTTGACGCGTTTCCAGAGCGGCTTGAGAAGCTGGTAGCGAAATCTGGTGCCCATATCGAATTTTCAATAAACCCTCATACTAAACGGTCTCCTCTCATATCCATTTCTTGTAAAAATTATAGTTAATAAATAAATTGTATTTTAAAATGAGGAGCTACATTTCAATTATACTGTATATATATATATATATATATATATATATATATATATATATATATATATATATATATATATATATATATATATATATATATATATATACAGGGTGGCCATAAAGTTCGTATGCACTTTAAAAAAATTATATATTCGGTAGTCTATGTCTTTTTTAGAATCCAAGATACTTGATATGGCCCATCATTATGGGAAACTCTCTATAAATAACACGATAGATATTTAATATTTATTAGACATTGCAGGTTCGATTCTGTGTTGTATCTTAACGTGATCTCCAGAACAGTAATGTCTTTTGCGGACCATAATCATTTGATTTTAGACTTGAGCTACGGATACTTTGCTTGTAATTTGATACGTTCATAAATTGTCTGTGGTAATGTTCTGTTGATGTAAGAAGACGGAAACGTGTGTGGCCGTTTTGCTAGAGGAAGTCAGTCATTTCGAGTATCCCTAGGGTTTTGCTTTGTTTTGCAGATAAGGAAGCTATGATGACTGAAAGAAAAAAGAAGAACAACAATATGATAAAGGAAGAGAAAAACCTAATTCCAATGTTATGCACACACACAAACACACACACACACACACACATATACATATATATATATACATATATATATATTATAAATTCACTGATTTAAAATGTTTTTTCGCTACACAGTAATAACCATGTTTCAAAAACTGAAGCTAAAAACTTCAAATTTAATTATATAATTAAATTAAAAGGATTAGTTCTGTTTCATCTTCAAGCTAATTTTTTAGCTTCAGTTTTTGAAACATGGTTATTAAGGTGTAGCGAAAAAACACATTTTAAATAACAAACTCTATTAAAAATAAAAAAGATCAATAAGAACACCGGATTATATATCTTACTGTTCTTTCTTTTTATTTATACATACATATATATATATATATATATATATATATATATATATATATGTGTGTGTGTGTGTGTGTGTGTGTGTGTGTGTGTGTGTGTGTGCATATGTTTTAAACAATGAAAAATAATTAATTAGAAAAATTAAAATTTACAGACACACTGGGTTGTATATGAATATTTCCTCAACTAGTTTCGGCCAGCATGGCCATGATCAGGAGAAAAAAATCATTGCTTGTTAGTAGCAGTGAACTACAGAAGTGAATGACTGTCTCTGAAGAAAGTGAACTTTTTCTGTAGTTTTCATTTGTTTTTTATCGTTAATTTTGGTCAGCCTTTATGTTGGCTAAAAGGCCAATTTGTTTTAATCCAGATGATGGCGATTCCCGACTTTCAGAATCCCTCCTCGGTCATTTTGAGAGTTTGATTGGTTGCTGAGAATTGGATATGTGTGTTACGTATATGTTATATTTTAGTTTTTTGGCAGGGTATGGGATTCGTGTATATGCATATATTTATGTGAGTGTGTATATAAGTGTGAGACCGCAACAACTCTGGAAGCATGACTGACTTGTGTGGGTGAGAAATGTGGGTAAGCTTGATTTATAGGGTTCAATATAATTGTTAAATTTGTGGTTAAGATTGTCTGGACGAAATGTTTTGAGGCGCGAAATTCATTTGTTTTCATGTTCATCTATGTAGACACGACTTGATACAATTTTGATAGTTATTAATTGTGTAATGAAAGAGATATTCAGATGTTCACACACATTGTTTCTGACATAGGGTACATTCTAAGAGGTACATTGTGTTATGACTTCCACAGTTAAAGTTGTGGTAGATTTTGAAATTAGATTTAGTGAGTGAGCTAGTGATCAAATTGGTGTGTCCGGTTGCCTCTAGCTAGAATCGAAACCCGACTGACTTTGCGTCAGTCCGAACTTCTCCCACTAAGCCGTCAGCGTACGGTACGGGATGGAGGTGAATTTTACCGTGTTTATTTTTAGATTCAGATAAACACACAGTGACTGACAGTGACTCAATTCCGTCGAAGAGTCGTGCAGTATTAGCTTAAATAGTCACTGTTTACAAATTCACACCTCAAACCAGAGGGCTCAACCGAAATTAATTTTTCAGGATATATATATATATATATATATATATATATATATATATATATATATATATATATATATATATATATGAAGTAAACGGTTGCCGTCAGTATCCCGACTCCAGAGTTTCATACACGTACCCGTTCGACCACTCATCAGAAGATATCAGCAATTGGCTGCTTATACTTCTCAATTTTTTTATATGTACTTATGCAAGTTTTTTGTAGTGTGTGTGTGCGCACGCGCGTCTTTGTGTGTGTGTGTGTGTGTGTGTGTGTGTGTGTGTGTGTGTGTGTGTGTGTGTGTGTGTGCGTGTATGCATTGATGTAACCATCTGTCCGGATGCGCGATCGCGCACGCGCATTCATACGGCCGTCTGCGTGGATGTGCGTACGTACCCAATGTCATGATCATTTGTCCTTTTCTTTGTTCCCCTCCTCCACACTTTACACTCACTTCTTAGCTTTTCCCACTTATTTTTATTAATTGTAGCCATTTGTTGCTATTTGATTTCTGGTTATATATATATATATATATATATATATATATATATATATATATATATATATATATATATATATATATTATTTATGTCGCTTTAACAGTTACTTTTAGCGGAAGCCCATATTACAATCCGTTTATTTTAAAACAGTATTTTATTTCGTCTACCGACCTCAGTATTCCCGATAACCTAATAAAGAAAAATGCGACCTCTGGCAAGATTCGAACCCAACGGCAAGATTCGAACCCTCCGGCAGGATTCTAAACCTCCAGCACGATTCGAACCCTCCGGTAAGATTCGAACCCTCCGGTAAGATTCGAAACCTCCAGCAGGATTCGGAACCTCCAGCAGGATTCGAACCCTCCGCCAGGATAAGAAACCTCCAGCAGGATCCGAACCTTCCGGTAGGATTCGAAACCTCCAGGCGGATCTGAACCCTAAGGCAGGATTCGAACCCTCCAGCAGGATCCGAACCCTTCGACAGGATTCAAAACCTCCAGCAGGATTCGAACCCTCCAGCAGAATTCGAACCCTCCAGCAGGATTCGCACCCTCCGACAGGATTCGAACCCTCCAGCAGGATCCGAATCCTCCGGCAGGATTCGAACCCTCCAGCATGATTCAAATCCTCCGGCAGGACTCGAAACCTCCACCAGGATTCGGAACCTCCAGCATGATTCAAATCCTCCGGCAGGATTCGAAACTTCCATCAGGATTCGGAACCTCCAGCAGAATTATTCAGCAATGTTGCATTTCTTTCAAACAAACAAATTCTCAAACTGAGAATTATTCATGATTTAGACCTCCACAAATCGATTACATTTTGTGTTTAATATTCTTGTACATCTGGTTGTTAGTTTCTTTTTTTTATTGGTTTGCAAAAGATAAGGATATCGATTGACAGGCATTCAGGGTGCGTTTCTACTAAAGTTGATCGATATTTGTGTTTCTTTTATGATTTCATATTTCAAATTTGGCTATTCTACTGATACGTCAAACTGAACCACATAAAGTTTGTTTCTGTCAAACTTGATTTGAATTGTGCTACATTTTATCTTCACTCCTCAGTTTGTGTGTTTATTCTCGTTTGTCACTATCCAAATTCAAATATCGTCTTCACCGGTCCCACATTTTCGAGGGGGGCGGCATTAAAAACTTTCAAGCTACTCGAGGTAATAGTCATCTTCCGATCTGGCAATGTGAATGTTTACATGTCGGGGAGAACTGCATCTCAAATTCTTCATCATTTCCGATAACATTACATCGAGTTAGTTAAATCTAAACAATTATCTCGTTCGAGTCGTTTGAATCCTATTTTTCTAGATTTGTTTATTACGTTGACAGAAATTTAACACCGCCTTGTTTTATGGGCACTATTCATAGGCTAAATAATAATGCATAATTTAATATTTACACCTTTGTGCAAATTAATTATACGGGAAGAAGTGGAGCGTCGTGATCACCTACACCCTTGTGCAAATTAATTGAAACAAAACGAATAATTCCGTTATTATTTACTTATTTTTCGTATTTTTTCAATGAAACATGACCCGGTGCACATGTCAGTACTTCATATCTCAATTCCATGAAGTCGTTCCTTGCAGATTGACCACAGATTCTCAGTTGGATTTAAATCAGAAGAGTTTCCGGGCCAATCTATAGTATTTTGATTTGCTCACTGGTAAGGCTTGCCAGTGTATTCGTGCTGCGTTACAATTTTAGTACGCTTCATTGAAGTAACGTCTATCGCAGACATTGGCCGTATAACAACTAATCGACAGTCGAGACAATAGTGTCTGGGCGTGATAAAAATCTGATGCAATCACGGATGACGCAATATTTTTCAAGGCTAAACAAATTTCATCACACTTCCCGAAAATATATTCATATTTGTACACCACTACAAGTGACCTAATCTGAGGAAAAAATAGAAATCGATTAAACCCTGTCACTCCAGTGGGTCTAAAACTGACCGTATGTTGAAAAAAGTAGACTAAAGTAGTTGTTTGTTTCAATTTTGCACAAAGATGTATTTGTATTTTTTTTTTTAAATTGGGATTGATGTGAACATATACAGTGTGCGACTGCCCACATTTTAAATTGTCACCTGTGTGGTGCCAGGTAATGCAGGCAAGTGGCAATAGTGTTTTCATATAGGTAATATGTTACCATTTCTTTTCAGCTACTATCAGTTATCATCATGCCTTAAATCGATGTACACCGTTTGTTTTCTGTTGACACTTTTTTAAAACAGGTGAATCTGTAATTGCAACACAAAGAACTTTTCCTGCATATTTCATGTTACGTCAGAATGATGTTACTCCGGAGAGAAAATCAGTATTTCTATGGGTTAAAAATTTCAGGGCCACCTGTTCAGTGCTTAAAAGTAAGCCATTGGAAGTCCTGGAAGGGTTCGAAGTTCCGGATGATAGAAAATTTTAGAAGTCGTTTGCAACATTGTATGGCCAATAAAGGTCGCCATTTTGAGGATGGCATTGTTAAAACCAAACAAATAAAAACTGTATCCCTTTTAAATAATATTGGAATAATTTTTTAATAGTAGTTACCTTGTTTTTTGTTCTTTTTTTTTTGTTTTGTTTTTTGTCAATCTTCAAAATGTTGGTATATTTCTGCCGCAGTCAGTATTTTACTCACCTATGGAAATCGCTTTCGGTTCCTTGCTTCCCTGTCACCTACAATGTTCAAAAACTGAAATGCAGCATCAATCTTCCTGATTCCTGTTCTTTTATTTTTCAATTCTCCTGAACTATTCAGATTCTCTGTCCCTCCCCGTGACCCCTTGCGTCTTCGTGGCATTATCGTATTGCTTGGGGGGAATGATTAAAAAGATATCATACTTAAAAGCTAATTATATTAAAAATATTAAAAAAAAGATATCACATTTAAAGTCTAATTTTATTAAAAATATTTTTAAAAAAGATATCACAATTAAAGGCTAATCATATTAAAAATATTTTTAAAAAAGATATCACAATTAAAGGCTAATCATATTAAAAATATTTTTAAAAAAGATATCACATTTAAAGGCAAATTATATTAAAAAATATTTTTAAAAAGATATCACATTTAAAAGCTAATTATATTAAAATATTTTTAAAAAGATATCACATTTAAAGGCTAATTATGATATTAAAAATTAATATACGTCTCGAGGTCCTCGACAGAATCCAGAGACGAATATGCCAGATGATAGGTCCTGATCTGGCATCTAGTCTACAATCGCTATCCCACGGACGTTCCGTGGCATCCCTCTGTCTCTACTACAAGTATTTTCACGGCAACTGTTCCGACGAGGTATTTTCGCTGGTTTCCGGACTACATGAATTTAAGCCAACTACCAGGCTGTCATCTCGGTCCCACCCTTTCACTGTCAAAACGGTTAGATGTTGCCTCGCTCTGTCTTTTTTACAAATACTTTCACGCTAATTGCTCCGAGGAGCTGCTTTCGCTGGTTCCTAGGTCTCATGAATTTAAACGTCCTACGTAGCTGGCGTCCCGTTCCCACCCCTTCACCGTTGAAACTGTTAGATGTAGACGTCTCTTCTACTCCAATAGCTTCATGTCTTGCACATCTCGCCTGTGGAACTCCCTTCCTTATTCCTGTTTCCCTGACAAATGCAATCTCCAACTATTTAAGTGTAACGTCAATCGACATCTCCAGTTGCCTCGATCTATCCACTTCCCTTCTCCACATCCTTTCACCGTTCATTCCTATCTGCTCTCGCTCCAAATCTTCTGTAACCCCCTTGCCTTGATCGATCCACTATCTTTCTCCACATCTTCTCCTTTACCACTCCTATCTGCTCTTCCTCCAAACCTTCTGTAACCCCTTGCGTGCTAGTGGCCTCCAGCCTTGCTTGGGGTAATAAGCGTAAAAAAAAATGTAACCGTCTCTTCTACTCAAACAGCTTCTTCTCTCGCACTTCCCGTCTGTGAAACTCCCTTCCCCTTATTTGCTTCCCCGATGACTATAATCTTCAAATATTCAAGTGTAATTTCTATCGACATCTGACACACTGAGCTTGTTTCCCGTCCTTCTCTGTATCTTTTCCTCAAACACACCTCTTTATTCTTGTTCTCAATCCTCTGTTACTCCCTGCCGGCTTGTGGTACTACTGTCTTGCTTCGGGTGAATTGCTTTTAAAAAAATAAAATTGTATTAACAGATTTTCGTCTTATTAAAATTCTTTCTACGAAAATATGGAATTCTTTTCATTTTCACTTTCTTCTGCTTTTGTCAATGTTCTTGGTTTCATTTTTCTTCTTTTTACTTTTGAACTTAAGTGTCATTATCTAGTTAATATCTTACCATTTTTCTGATACCTTTTCCCACCGTACGTTCTCTGTTGAAACGGTTTCCTTTTGTCAAAAGACTGGTGACTCTGTCATTGTAAAACAGAGAGCTGTTCGGGCTCATTACATGTTACGTCAGAATGATGTTGTTCCTGATAGAAAAAGATACTACTATCAGATTGAACATTTCAGGGTCACAAGTACAGCGCTTAAAATGAAGCCAACTGGCAGACTTCAAAGCGCTCGAACTTCCGGCTGATGAAAAACTTTAAAAATCGCTTACAACAGTGTACGGCAAACAAAGGTCACCATTTGGAGGATGTCATTTTTAAGACAAAATGAATAAAACAATAACCCTTTGTTTAAACAATATTCACATATCTTTTTAATAGCACTTGCATTGGTCTTTTTGTTAACCTTTAAAATGCCGGAGGTATTTCTGCAGCACACTGTACTACAAAGCTATTAGATTACTCAGGCCTGCATGCAGCTGATTCCGGAATTTACTAACGCATCTGCTAATACGCTTATCACTTTCCCAATATTTAAAATCTACTTCGTCGAAATCGCATATACGCTCACAATGAAATAAAAATATTAAAATAAAGCAAATTGACAGATAATCTTAAAATCTTTTTATTGTTTTCTTCGTTTTACTTCGATAGAAACACAAAGTGGGTAGATTTTACAAGAATATGCATCATGCATTAAAATGTGTCGATCATTTTAGGTGTAACCATCTCTGTATATCTCTAGAATAGGAAATAGTATACATGCTATATCGACCCCACCGCAGCATATGACCACATCAATAGAAACCTCTTCTTTTCATCCGTATGAGACTGCTTTCCAAGCTCCGAATCCAGTGAATGCATCGATCGAATAGAGAAAATCTACCGGCTCAAAAAGATTTACTTATCCATCGAGGACCCCAATACGGGGATATTTCACACTTCAAATGAGAGCCCAGTTTATTTATTCAATTGTTAGTCTATGTCCTGCGCGTTTACAAACACATATGTGGAGAGATGGACTCTGACCATTTAAGCATTCTATGCAACATACTAAGAGATGACAATGATCCTTCTTTCCCGCCCCGAGACCAATATACTGATGAAGAAGGAGGCTATGCTGATGACATAGGGATTCATAGATGGGAAAAGAATGATCTTGAACAGAAAATCAACATCCTCTATCAAGTGTTCAAAGAAACAGGGCTCAAGATAAAACTGTAGAAAGCAGAAACTAGGGCCTGGAATTAGAATGGAAGCAGAAATGCATCCCCCAAAAATAAGTCTTTCTCCTTTTGTCCATTAGAAACTGCCTTCCAAGATCTGAATCCAATGAATGCGTCGGTCAGAATCTTACATGTCTAGCAAGAATCCAGATACGGAAATATTTAAATCTTCATCAACATTTAATCTTTCCCTATACTATTCCCAACGGATTTACAAGGATAGATGTGAAAAGATGGGCAATTATCATTTAAATATTCCATACTACATCCTGAACGAATCTACGAATAGAAGAAGATCCTGCTTTCCTCCTGAGAGTAAGGTACTGATGATGAAGTGGGGAGACTACGTTGATGACATAGGTATTCATAGTCGGGAGAAGAATGCTCTTGAACATCCTCTACCAAGGGTTCCAAGAAAGAGGATTCAAGGTAAACCATTCCAAAACAGGAACTATTAATAATAAAATTACTAATCTAATAGAGGAACTGAATCTTACATCTGGCGAGGAGCACAATACGCAAACATTTCGAACCCCATCAGCAGAAGGACAACAAGGAGAAAATGAGAGCCCCAGTCTATTTAATCACTCCCCTGCACATTTACAAACACAAATGGGATAAGATGACCACTGGCCATTTAAGCATTCCTTGCCACGTCCCGAATCTAGCAAGAGAACACAACGGCCCTGATTTCTCTCTCGAGTTCAGTGTGAATAGGACACAAGATAAACCTTTCCAAAACAGAAACTATGATCTGGACTAAGAGGGAAAGGACTAGAGACACATATCCTGAAAAAGCGTTTTAACAGAAAGATGTTATAAATGTTATAAGCCACAGAAAATGAATGAATCAATCAATTAAATCAATCCATTAGAAACCGCCTTTCAAGTTCTGAAGCAATTTAATACATCCGGTCTAATAGAGGAACCGTATCAACCTACAAAATCTTACATGTCTGGTGAGGACCCCAATATGGAAATATGTTGAAATACTGGCTCCTATATGATCACTAAAGCAACATTTAGCCTGGTCAATGGGAATAGAAGGTGCTGTAGGCTTGGATGCTCAGAGAGCAGAGTTTCAATTCCGGTTGGGTTTGTTATATTCACTTAAATGCAAATACTCTTGGGAAAGGTTTGAACCCACATAGTCTCACTCCAGCGTTGGGCTAATTAATAAGACTTTTATCACTAACCCATTATTATCTAAAAATAAAAGCTTCTTAAAATCTGCAAATATCTTCTGGTTTTAAATAACCTGCAAAGGGTTGATAAGCAGTAGAAAATGAATGAATCAATCAACCAAATCAATCCATCAGAAACCGCTTTCTAAGCACTGAAGCCATTGAATGCATTGATCTAATAGAGGAACTGTATCAATCTACAGAATCTTACATGTTTGGTGAGGACCCCAATATGGAAACATTTCAAAACTCATCAGAAATAGGACAAGTAGAAAATAAAAGCCACAGTCTATTTGATCTTTTCCTAGACTATGACCTGTGCATTTAAAAATAGAGATGTGATAACATTGGCACTGATCATTTAAGCATTCCATATCATACCCCAAATGTATCTACCAATAGAAGACAAAGATTCAGCTTTTCTTCCTGATGCCAGTGTACTGATGATGAGAGGGGGGGTCTATGCTGATGACATAGGTGTTTATAGTTGGGATAAGAATAATATTGAACAGAAAGTCCACATCCTCTACCAATGGTTCCAAGAAATAGGACTTAAGGTAAATCTTTCCAAAACAGAAACTATGATCTGCAATTGGAATGAAAAAGTGATGGCATCTATCTTGAATCCATCATAAGAATTTAGGATTTAGAATTAGTAAATACCAAACAGTTCAAAGACCTCGCTGTATGAATCAGTTAAAACAAATTTAGTATAGAAGAAAAGGAAATTGAACCTAGAATATGGTTGCACCAGAGGTACTTTCACCCTGCACTGCAAATTGCGACAAAACATTAACATGAAAACTTGTGTTATGTTCTTAAACAGTCTCGATAGAGGACAGTGTACTGATGATTGGAATATGCTGATGACATAGATATTCGTAGTCGGGATAAGAATGATCGTGAACAGAAATTCCATAACCTCTACCAAGGGTTCCAAGAAATAGGACTCAAGTTAAAACCTTTCGAAAACAGAAACTATGATCTGAAATTGCAATGAAAGCAGTGATGGCACCTATCCTGAATCCATCACAAAACTTCAGCGTGTGGATTTAATAAATACCAAACACTTCAAATTGTAATTGCTTTAGTAGGGGAGGGAAGGAAATTGAACAGAGTTAGTTTTATCAAAAACCGCAAATTTTAAAAAAATGAAACATTAATCAAAAAACTCAAATCATGTTCTTAAATAGCTTCGTCAGCTCAAAATGTAATCGTACAACAGGGTTGGCCGTCCAAGATTCCCAACACCGCGGCTGGTCTCTGAAGTGAATGCTTCAATCCCGAGTTAACCTTATCCCACGTTGTGATTTAAGTTTGATCATAAGGAGGCCAAGAACAAATCGTTGGGGGTATATTCGTGTTGAGTTGGTCCAAATAGGACGAAGAAGGAAAAAATAACACTTAAATAAATCGAACAAAGTAAATATTGTTTTTATATCAGTCCTTCGCACAATAATTGGTTATATCAGAGTTCGCATGCAATTAATATGTATGGCGAGGTAGGAACATTTCGATGAATCACCTCCGGCTTACGTCATAACTTTGAGGAATTCCCTCTCTCCATCCTCTCTTTTATTATCCTCTCTCACCGAGCTCTTCAGTGAGCGTGGGTGGTTCATCCATCATCCTTGATGTCTTATCTGTACCTCCTACCTCGACCATTTTTCATCCAGGAAAACTCAGTTCCAAATTCAGTTGTTTACTAAATCTAGTTTTTCGCTTTCCAGCCTGAATTTGCAGTTGTGTGTCAATCAACATTGACCCCTAAGTCGGGGGTCACTTTTCCATTATTCAAACTGCTCCATATACAATTCAAGTCGTTTATGTGTGAATTAAATCCTCAATTCTTCCTACGGGTTTTTGGTATTAACCCTACTTGTTTCAATGTCTCTCAGCACACTTTCTTATGTTTTAATTACATTTTCTCCCGTTTTACCGCGGTCACGTCAACTAGAATCACACAAAATTTCATATGGATGTCATGCATAGAACCCTTCAGAAATATATAAACTGTCAGTTGTATGTAACCGCTTCCTAAGATTAATGGCTAAAAATATCTTTGACCAAAGAGCGCACTTCTACGAGCCTTAAGAACTGGCGCTACAGAATCACATACAAAGAACTGTAACAGATAACAGACACCACATCACTTGAGAACTGCCAACATTAGCAACAACTAAAATGAATAGCATATGTATCTCGAACAAAAAGTAATGACATAATCAAGATGTTGACTCGTCCTGGGTATGGCGATAAACTACAGGGCCTCTGATGGGGAGGTTTTGTGGACGGTGAAATCACCTCTTAAATGATGTTCCCAACTATGGGCAAATAGTGACCCCCCAAAAAAAACTGGGATCAAAACATAAAAAAATATAAAAATAGATTAGGAAAAAACTACTAGCAGTACATTTTCATAGCAAATAAAAAGAAGAAAATGAATTGCCAGCAATACACTATTAGAAAAAAATACCAAAGCTCTTCCAACAATTTTCCTTAAAAATGTGTTGCTAAACTGATTCATGTTCACTATAAACTCTACAATAAACATCATGCTGTTTCATCCTTTCCTGCTTGTTGGAAATTCTCTTCAGTATTTCCTGTCTTGAAGAACTCAGATGAACCGTCTGATCATTCGAACTATCGGGTTATTAGCATTCTACCATGTTTTGGCAAAGTACCAGAGGCTCTAATCTACTCCAATGACTTCTTTCAGACAAGCAGTATGGTTTTCGCTTTTCTAGGTCGACTGCTGATTATTAATGGTTATTGCTGACGGAGTCTATCAAGTTTTAGATAAGAATGGTGAAGCTCAGGCTGTTACTTTGGATATCTCGACGGCATTTGACAGGGTTTTACATGCTTGTCTTCTTCACAAGTTGAAAGTCCATGGCATTTCGAGGCGGAATTTTAATCTGATTCGATTTTTCATATCAAATGTCCTGAAGGACCACTAGAAAAATATTTTGATTATTTTCAGCAATGCAGTCCGCTATTTGAAGAGACATGGGTGATGCTGCCCGCTACTCGAAAAAAGGTTGTTCATGTCGGGTATAGCCTCTAACAAATTGGGTTCTCATGATTATTGGCAGCTCTGGTGTATTAGATAAGTGTAAGTATTCTATCCCTCCTCCTCTTCACTTATCTTCTGCTAATAAAGCAGAATGTTTTGCTCGTAAATTCTCTTCCAATTCTAATCATGACTCATCTGGAGCATCTTTGCTTGACATACCACTCAGAACCTGATCTGTATTGTGTGATATTCATTTCATTCTATTCATGGTGTCTGTTATCACCTCTAAACTGGATGCCCACAAAGAATGTGGACTATATGCGCTTCCTACAATATTCAACGTGTTCCTAAATGGACTCATGTCCACTATAAACTCTACAATAAACATCATGCTGTTTCATCCTTTCCTGCTTGTTGGAAATTCTCTTCAGTAGTTCCTGTCTTGAAGAACTCAGATGAATCGTCTGATCGCTCGAACTATCGGGTTATTAACGATACTCACATGATGTACTGAAGACAAGAGGAACAGAGGAAAGCAGCGATTAAATTTGTTTATATGGATTACTGAACAGGGAATGAAAGAGATATTAAGGGACAAGTATTGCAGAGGCTACGAAGGATAGGAAGCTGTGGAGAGCTATGATATCCCTCGTTCTGAAGAGATTGTGCTGCAATACGTAAATAGTTGCACTTGCCGATCTTTACTACCATAGGGAATTCGGTCCTCCTTGGGGATGCGCGTTGTTGTCTCGTAGTCTTGCATTAGACTAACCTAAGCTTGTTATCTGTCGAGTCTCCAAAATGGAAGAATCTGTATTTTTCGGTTTTTCAAATTTTCAATTCCGAAAAATATGACGAAATCAAAATTAAAAGAATGAAGAGATTTTAAAGAACTTTCGCAGCAAAAATAAATACCAGAAAATGAATTCTCTGAACGCCACAGAGAATTAAACGTCTTAATATTGAATCCTGACGAGAAAATAATTCGTAGTAAATGGAAAATCAAACAAACGAAATAATCGATCACAATTAATTTTGACAAAAGAAAGGAATAAAGAATAATGAACTTACGTGTGGAAAAAAAGGGGGCTTCTACGATAAACTTTTCCCAAATTTTTCATTTTTGTTTTACTGGGGGCGGGTATAAAAGACTCCCCCATTCCTTGATGTGTAGATTGGTTAACAAGTCTCTCTCACAAAACATTACTTCCGCTAAACTTCTGAAATTTAATTTCGGATCTTTTCTATTAATTTACCCCAGAATAAAAAAAAAAATTATATTTACTAAAATTCAGACCAAATTCTCCCAGAGTGAGTCCCTTCCATTGCACTCCGATTGGGTTAACCTTTGTGATCACCCCCAAATGTGGGCAACTCGAGTATGCTATTTCTAAGCGTGGGATCTACGTACATGCTCACCCCAATAAACAAGCCAAAAACAGATGTTTTTATTTTTTTTTAAATTAAAAAACTTCCTAGTAAGCACTTCGAATATCATTCACACTTACGAAATGTGAAGAATTCCCTGATTTCTTTTTGGGTTATCGTTTGTGATTGCCCCAAATGTGGGCAACTCGGGTGTGCTATTTCTAAGTGTGATGTCTACGTTCGCGCTCACTCCGATAAACAAGCGAAAAAAAATCCCCGATTTTTGGTAATTTTTCATTCTGAGGGTTGGCGTTGTTGTGATGAAAGTTAAATAAATTTTGATTTGCAAATTATAATTTCAAAAGAGTGCCAAAAATTTTATAAAAAATAAACAAACTTTGATTTAAAATTCATAATTTCTTGGGGTGAATTAATATTTGCGATAAGTAGCTTTACATTATTTGGGGGGAATTAAAAGAAAAAATCCTTAATTTCTACTTAGAAATGAATACATACAAATTTGGGACGTGATAAAATACACAGAACAAACGTTAAACTATAAAAAAATTCTAAATATTTAATTCAAAAGTTCACTGTAACGTTTCTGGTAAGAATAACCCATTTAGAAAAATGCAGGTCTAAATAATTTTTTAAAGTCTCAAAAGAATGAAGGGTGTAGACAAAAGAAAAATGGCTGAGCAGGAAACGGAATTGGAAAAAAAAATAAGCGAAGAATGAAAGAAAGAAATGTTTTGCGAAATTACAGAAAAGGGGTCATGTGAGAAAGATCTGCGGCAAAATGTCGGTCAAAAATGAACAAAAGTGAGAGGAAGATGGAAAGTAAGGAAAAATAAAATTGATAAGAACGGAAAGAAAATGTCAGAGAAATATGAAAAAGAGAAAAGAAGTTTGTTTGGGGAAAAAACGAAGAAAGGAAGCGAAACAACAAAAGAAAGAAAGAAAGAGAGAAAGAAAGAAAGAAAGAAAGAAAGAAAGAAAGAAAGAAAGAAAGAAAGAAAGAAAGAAAGAAAAACGAAGAAAGGAAGCGAAACAACAAAAGAAAGAAAGAAAGAAAGAAAGAACAAAAAGAATTACAGACAGACAGAAAAAAGAAAGAAAGAAAAAAGAATGAATTAAAAACAGAAACAAAGAAAGAATTACAGACAGAAACAAAGCAAGCAAGAAAGAAAGAGCAAAAAGAATTAGACAGAAGCAAAGAAAGAAAGAAAGAAAGAAAGAAAGAAAGAAAGAAAGAAAGAAAGAAAGAAAGAAAGAAAGAAAGAAAGAAAGAACAGAACAGAACAGAAAAGTAAACGAAAAAAAGATAAACAAATCTTGCCCAGATCGTAATTCTGAATATTTCGAATTCTTGCATCTGGCGAAAATTAGCTGGCAGACTAACAGACAGACACGCCGTCTTTAGCAATGCATGGTGGATATCGTTTCCGGGAAGCACTTGAAAATACATAATTAAGCGAGATGTCCCTTCTATTCGTCTACTCACCACCACCACCATTATTATTATTATTATTATTAATATTATTATTATTATTATTAATATTATTATTAGTATTATTAGTATTATTATTATTATTATTATTAATATTATTATTATTATTAATATTATTATTATTATTATTATTATTATTATTATTATTATTATTATTATTATTATTATTATTATTATTTCCCCCATCGCCGCGATTTCATTATTCTTGTTATTTACCGTCATAAATCACCCCCACCACCTGCACAGCCGCCACCACCCTCAGCATTATCGCCATTGTCATTATATTGCTACCTTTATTCTTATTGCCATCATGAACATTTTTGTTTCATGAGACAAAGGGCAGAAAGAAACATAGACTGTAGAGTCGTCGAATAGATGAGGCCGATGTTTTACGCCTATCTATTTCTTATTTACTACTATTAAGAGAAGAAAAACACGAAGTCTCTGTTGTCGTAGAAAATGGCGTGGTGGATGCTCGACTTAGCGTTTTCGCGGTTGGATATTGCTTATGGGGCAAAAGACTGCAGCTATACCAAAGTGACATTGGTTTGTTTTTTTTGTTGCTTTTTGCTCGTCTGACGCCCAAGATAGAAATAAACAACATTTAATAATTAAAATAACTTACGTATATAGATTTCCTTACACCAAATATACCCCAGAAGAGGGTCAGCAAATATATATATATATATATATATATATATATATATATATATATATATATATATATATATATATGGCGTCTATTTCAAATAGGAGTATACTCGAAAATAGCTTTTGAAGGAATAAAAATATCGGATTATAAAAATCTACTAATTCTTTATAAATTGCTTGGTTTACGTTTCGCATATGAAACTGGGATTTCGAGAAAATAAATTTGTCAGGTAGTGTCCTTTTTTAAAGGCTGTGACGCTCCATGTATCCGAATGGTAAATCACACCGGATCAAACGCTTGTTTCTCCTACAAAGGGGGATAAAACTTCGATTCGGAGAACACATTATCTTTATTAACATTTATCGAATTCTAGGACGACAGATGTAATACAGTGCGTTTAAATTAAAATGGCTAGTCTATTTCAAATACAAGTTTCCACTATATTAACATTTGAAGTTATATATATATACAGTATAACCCGGATATAAGAGACCCGGATATAAGATAAACCCTGATATAAGAGAGATTTTCTCTGGTTCCAAATTAGAGCCTGTGTTTATGTATATATAATAGACCAAACCCGGATATAAGAGAAACCCGGATATAAAAGACTTCTTCTCCGGTCCCGACAACTCTCTTATATCCGGGTTACACTGTATATATATATATATATATATATATATATATATATATATATATATATATATATCATTGGTTAAGTAATCCAAGTGAATCCTATTAATATAAAATATTAAAACTGATCCGCAAAAGAGAGATCAATATATTTATTATAGAGCATATAAATGATTTACATAAAAATGAAACTATTATATGATACAGATTGCCATTTCAACCCCGGGATATTCACCCTGGAGATTGTCAATGCAAAAACGTTTGTTAAAAAATGAATTTTAACGCATTTATGTTTGTATTTCCCTACGTAGGTTTGTTCCCATTTGAACAAAAGTTGATATGATAAATATAGAACATTGTTAATCTTTAACTGTTTATAATTTATTCTCTAGACTTGTCTATGTCACGACTTCCTTTTCTAGCTACCTTAGTTTCTTTTGTCTCCCTATCTTTCTTTTAATGCCATTTCCCTTATTTGTTGTTTTTTCCTCTTCTTTCTCCTTTTTCTTTTTTCTACTTTTTTTCCGTTTTCTTTCCTTCCTTATTTAATGTCTTATTTTTTCTTTTAAAAAAAGCGTTAAAATTCATTTTTCTAACAAACTTTATTGCATTGACAAGGCCCAGGGAGAATATCCTGGGGTTGAAATGGCCATCTGAATGGGGTAATAGAGTTTAATTTTTATGTAATTTTAATGCCTTTAAACTTCAATCTTCCATGAATCTCTCACGTACATTCATGTCTGCTCAAAGCGTATCCAGATATAAACAAATGACGTCACACATTATGAAATGGACAAAGTCCGACAATTATTTTAAGATATTTTTATCTTTATACATTCTTTTTATAGATACATAAACATAAAAATTTCTTCAAATAATTGTCGGTCTTTGTCCATTTCATAATGTGTGACGTCATTTGTTTACATTTGGATACGTTTTGAGCAGATATGAATGTACGTGAGAGATTCCTGGAAGATTGAAGTTTAAAGGCAGTAAATTCGACCGAGCTAGTCGAACGATTGTGGCTCGATCAAGCTAAATGACGGTTCCGTATAGGATTCGAATCATGTCGGAGGACGAATATTTTCAATGAAAATTTCTTGGACATTCAGGCCGGTAAATGTTATAAATACTGTTTATTATAAAACAGAGCATTTACTTAAATATTTGTATCTATAAAAAGAATGTATAAACATAAAAATGACCTACATATATATATATATATATATATATATATATATATATATATATATATATATATATATATATTATAATTATTATAAAAACAGAGCATTTACTTAAATATTTGTATCTATAAAAAGAATGTATAAACATAAAAATGTCTTAAAATAATTATCGGACTTTGTCCATTTCGTAATATATATATATATATATATATATATATATATATATATATATATATAAACAGTAAGGTTCACCTTGTACAAGGCCCGGAGGTCACTCGAGGTAGAGGATTACATTAAGAGGCAGATGATGCGGATAGGAGAGGAAGATAACTGTTAACCCTAGACTTGAACAGGTTAACATTGTAATGATCAGGAAACATCCTCTTGGGAGTCGGTTCCATAGAGCAGTTTCCTTCCAGGAAGAAGCTGTTTGAGTGGAATTTACTTCTCACCGATCGAACACGGAGAGAATATAGACGGTTTGCTACAATATAAGTGGCATAGTGGATCCTAGCCATGATGGCGGTTCGAACCGGTAAAACCAAGGAATGTGGTTCGTCTGAGCACTTTCCATGGGAGTAGCGACTGTAAGAGAAAGGTTGGAGGGCTGATAATAATTTGTAACCCACAAGAACTCGGATACGCTTTTAGACTCTATCGAGCCTGGAGAGGGGAGACTGGGCAGCTCCCGGCCAAATATGACAACCGTACTCCCTTTTAAGCCTGGTCTGGCACTTGGAAAGATAGTGGATAGCACTGGAGTCAGGTACTTACGGGAGCAGTACAGGGAGCCGACCATTTTTTCCCCTGCATCTTTTGCTATGGATCGTATATGAAGTTCTCACTTGAGGTTAGGTGCGAGATTAAGGCCGAATAGTCACTCAGGGCACGGGGCCTCCTCGAGAGGACACACCCATTCACCGAGACTAGCGGTAGTTCGGGGTCCGATAACGTTAACTGTAAAATTTCAGAGAAAATTTAAATATGTATAAAGATGGATGCGTGTGGAAATATGTATATGTAAATATTTGTTTATGTATGTGCGTGTGTACCGATGTGTGTCGATATCTGTGTATGTGGTTATATATGTAATTGTACACGTATACGAATATATGTGTATTTACGTAAATATGTATCTGGTGTGTGTATGTAAAAACAGTAAATTCTTTTATTATTACCTTCAAATTTTACTTCATCTTGATTTGAAACTTAAACTTTAATTAAGAAATATTAATCATCTAAAAATAGCTTCAGATTAAATTGATGAATTAAAAAACTCTAACTAAAAACGATTTTACCGTAACCGTCATTCACAATATTAAAATATTAATATTAGTAACTTTTTATTTTTATTTTTATATTTGTTTATTAATATAATATTCAGTTTATATTAAATCCCTAATTTATTTGTGGAGAAGTTAAATATTTAAATTACTATCAAGCATCAAATCTAGTTTATTTTTGGAATATTTAAATATTTAGATTACTATCAAACATTGAAATCTGTGTTTTTCTAAACTGCCCAAACATGAAGCTATACCACCCCTCTTCTTCCTTCTAAACTCCCTACGTCCATCTCTTATTTCTTATCTCTTTACTTCCCCACTTATTTCTTTTTTCCTTTTTTCTTTTTCCTTTTTTCACATATCATTTCCGGTGAGTTGGCCGATTAAATAGGTCAATGTCTGATACTTACCCCACCTCCTCCTCAATATTAAGTATTGTAATAAAAATAAAAATAAATTTTAAAACTCTGCTTTCCCTCTCTAATTTCCATGTCTCTCACACTATCCTTCACCACCCTCTATGTCACGTTATATAAGCTTAATACTGCCCTTCAAAAGTGTAAATTTTATATTCATTTTTTCACCCTTGAAAGCGAAGTCTGAAGATCCAGAGAAAAATAAAATCTCTGGTGAAATAAATTATAACAATGGACCTTAAAGTGGTTTGTTTTTTCTTTAAATTATATATATATATATATATATATATATATATATATATATATATATATATATATATATATATAAACGACCGGCTCCACGAAAAATTTAAATTGGATTGAAAATTTGCAAACGTCATAAAAAGGTTTTGAGATATAAAAAGAAGATTTTACGACAAATGCTGTTGGTTCCAATGTATTAAAAATGAAGTTTATATCTTCTAACAACTGATAGGTATCAGAATTTGCAACAGGGCGTTGTCAGTCAACTCAAAAATGTCTGCTCGTTTGGATAAATATACTCCAAGCGACTCCCTTTACCGAAACAAAAACAAAGTGGCGAGAGATAGATATAACTTTAAATTGAATTTCCACGCTTTCTTATTTCGTGTGTCATGTAATCAGGACATTGCTGACTATGGCCCCTCACAACTTCCTGTAATTCTTAGCACTAGACCGTGTTTGTCACCTTTACTATCCTACAAATTAACCTTTGCTGCTATCCAGTTACACAAGCTCATCAGGTAAATTTGGACTATTGTTATTATCACAGGGTTTCGACCGTTATGCTTTCCGGCCTTCTTCATTCGATACGTTACTCGCTGTTTTTTTATCTACCTTTCTCATATTCAAGATGCTTTTGGAGTTCAAAATCTCCAAGCTCTCTTTCCTAATTCCTTATCCCAGGAATTTCCAAAGACTCTTTCAAATTTGTTTCCTTTGTTTTTATTTTCATTAAAATATCCTTGTTGCTCACATGTCCCGCTCGTGGTATTCTCAGTATCCTTCTGTAGAACCACATCTATGTTATGACAAGTTTCCTCGTTATCTGTTCGAAATAGTTGAGCATTCACTGCCAGATTGCTATTAAATAGCAGTTCAGTGCTCTTTCCTTTGTTTCTAACGAAATTTTCCTGTTTCTTATTACTTTGTTTGGCTTTTCGAAGGCATCTTTAATTATCCCAATGCACCTTCAGATTTCTGTGTCACATTTTCCGTCGACTGTTATAACATTTCGCAGAAACTTAAATGTCTCTACTTACTTGATTCTGGCCTCCCCAATAAGCAGCCTATATTCCTGTGCTGCCCGCCTTTCTTCCGGCCATACATTTTATCATATACCAATTGATAGTTATTCCTTTCTTCCCGCTTTCATTTCCTTCCTTTTATCGTGATTCATGCAATTTTGTTTGTGTGCCTGTCATGTGTATGTTGTCCTCTGAGTTTATTATGCCGTTAAGATAGTGTCCACCAATACAAAATGCTGGTAGGACATCTTCGTCGATCTCTAGCTGTGTAGGTTAAATAAACCCGGGGAAAAAAGACATTCTTATCATACTCCAGTCTTTTCTATTTCTTGCGTATAAGGATTACAGATGCATGTCAGAAAGTAACACTAAACGGAGATCAAATATATATATATATATATATATATATATATATATATATATATATATATATATATATATTAAACCATAAACAGGAGTTAACGGTTTTTTGCCGACATCAACAAATTTTCGCATTAAATAATTAGCATAAAAACTAACTAAATAAATTCCATAGTTTAATAAAAGTCTTAAAAGCTTAGCCCAATCATTAAATAGGAAAAAACCTTTGTGAAGTCGTCAAAAAACAAATTGTAGTTCAGTGCAACGCGTTTATATGAAACAGCCATTTGAATAAACAAATAAATAAAGAGATTAATAGATAGATAATATAATACAAAATAAAACAAAATCCTCTCGACACTTAACGACCTGCCGTCACGCCACGAACTATATTTCGCTTTAAACTAACGAGACGGTGACCGCCACCATCAGCTTTGGAATATCTGCACCACCACACCCCGGCATAACCTTTCCGAAGGTGACTGATCTGTAGATAAGAATTAACCGTTCGACCACCTAACCAAAATGGATGTTTCCATAGTAATTAATGTTGAAAAGGACCATACTTATAAACACGCGCAAACCACAAGATAGCTTATTCTTAAATTTTCGCTTGAGGATGAAACGGGACTCGATAACTTAATTCAACTTAATTTCAATAATTATATTGAAGGTTCCGGCTCTCGTTTTTGAAACATGAGAACTCTTATTCAGCGAAGGAATCATATTTTTAAAAAGAATATTATAATATAAGCTCTACTTCTGTATGGAGCACTGTGTTTTTAAAAATAAAAACCAAAATACTAAAGAACTCTGGATTATTTACCTAACGTGTTCTTTCCTATTTTCCTGTATACCTGTATACCTGCACACACACACACACACACACACACACACACACACACACACACACATATATATATATATATATATATATATATATATATATATATATATATATTCATTTCACACAAAGCAAGGTAATAAAGCCACTTAGACGCAATGGGTTAGTGTGTGTGAAAAAATATAAGAAAAAGAAAAACAGTATTAAGAGAGAATAAAAGAACAATAAAAGAATATGAATTAAGAAGAGAGAAGATAGCTATTGACATTGTATTTAAAATTTTGAAGAGTATAGTTGATTGAAAAACGAGGAGCCTGAAAAGAGTTCCACAAGTGAGAGGTACGAGAAAAGAAACTGTTAGCAAGTAACCATTTTAACAGTAAAGTGATGAGACCTTGCCGCCAGTCTAGTATTGCGCTTAAATTCATAAAGTCTACTTACCATAGGGCAAAGTTCGTCAAAACAATAACCATGAAAGTATGTCTAGAAAAGGCACAGGTAAACTAAGCAATGATTCGAAAGTGAATGCAGCTGAGACGCCAATTCAGGATCACAGATGTTGCAGATACTTACTTGAATTTTATCAAGGATCTCTAGATATATAGCAGGATCAACAGATGATAAGTGGCAGCAATATTCAAACCTTGGATGAATATTAAATATTTAAGATAGATTCTGGGGAGTTTGTGCATATAAACGTCAAACGACTCCCAAAGAAATAAGCGATACAGGTAGACATAAACATATATATATATTGTGAGTTTGTAAACAGTGACTATTTAAGCTAATATAGCATGACTCTTCGGCAGTCACTGTGTGTTTATCTAAATCTAAAAATAAACACGCTAAAATTCACCTTCATCCCTGCCGTGCGCCGACGGCTTAGTGGTAGAAGTTCCAACTGACGCCAATTCAGTCCGGTTTCGATCCTAGCTAGAGTCAACCGGACGTCTAGCCACACCGATGAGCTGCGAAACAGTCTGTCTGTGGATGACAAAAATTATATATATATATATATATCAGTATCGTAGCCGTATTTTTTCTTTTTGTTGCGGGGGGGCATTTTTTGGTTTTGAAGCCGTATTTTTCCTTGAGTGTATTGTTATTGTGAAGGTCCTGGTTTAAAAAGAAGTGGGCTTTCCATCTCATTCTTTTTATGAAACTTTCTGTTTTTTCAATTAATTTTAGCTTATATATGGAAGGGGATGGGTGGGTAGGTTTTTTAGGGAGTAGGCGAGGCTAAATTTTCCTATGTCCATACGGTGTTATAAATGTCGCGAAAGTGCTCTACTGTTTATCAGGAGCTGCATATGAAGAAATATAGTCTTAAGATGTGCTATATTTATGGGATAAAGTGCTCAATATCAGAGATAGAGCGTGTGTAAATATAAAAGTGAACATAAAAGTCAACACTTAGAGGCGACAGTCTGTTTCATGCTAGACGCAATCGTCAGGCCATGAGATCTGTTATTTTTCTCGGCTATTTATATATACGGGTCAGTGTTGCATTGTGGGTAGTCTATTTTGGCGGTTATTTTACCGGAAGTCATTTATTTATTTATTTATTCATTTGGGTTAAATTATTTTGCTTATCCCATATATATAGCACACCTTAAGATTATATATATATATATATATATATATATATATATATTTATATATATATCGAAACGCCAGGCTCCACAAAAAAGCCATAAAAATTAAAATTATGTTTAGTAAAAACGCGTACGAAAGAAGAGAATTTTCGACCAAACGCTGTTAGTTTGAATATATTATGAAACGTTTACGTCAATATCTCCTAAAAATATATGAGAACGAGTCGTTTTGCAACAGGTAGTTGTCAGTCAACTAGTAAAACACCATTCGAGTCTACATAAATATATGCCAACTGACTTCTTTTAGCCAGAGTTAGAGAATAAGAGAATCAGCAAAAAGTTGAAATTACACGTCTTCTTTAAGTCAAACAAACAGGTAAGTAATGAAAATTTTCTAAATGTAAAAAGTTGATCTGCATTCAATTATTATTTCTACTGACTTTTCAAATGCTTACAATAAAAAGTGGGAAACCCCCCCCCACCCCCACAAATATAAACTTTTAGGCACGTTTCGTTGAATGTGAGAGAAGAAAAAATATTACAACGTTTTAAAGTTTTTTTAATCTTCTTACAGTTTACATTTAAGGAAGGGTGACGAATATAAGTCTCTTCCCATATTAAATTTTTCCATCACTCGGGGGAGAAGAGGTAGATTCCTACTTTTCCCGGGGGTATTGGCGCGTAAGTGAATATAGCGAAACCAACTGCAATTGGAACTTGGCTCTCTGATTAACAAGTCATTAACCATTACACCACCCGCACGTCTAAGCATACAGCACCCGGTATTACTAAGCGGTCACCCATCTAGGTACTGACCAGGTTCGGCGTTGCTTAACATTGGTGATCGTACAGGAACCGGTGTTTCAACGTGATGTTTCCGTACGCCTGGTAGTGTCAGTGTGTTTAATTCCTGAAAATGGTAATAAGAACAAATGGAAATTTATGCGTATATATATATATATATGTGTGTGTGTGTGTGTGTGTGTGTGTGTGTGTATGTGTGCGTGCGTGTGCGTGTGCGTGTGTGTGTGCGTGTGTTTGTGTGTGTGTAAATCTCTAGTTAGTTTTGCGGCAGTTGGTAGTGTCAATGCGTGTGTTGGCTATGGATTAGATGTACGTTATTAATGTTGGGATGTATGGCTGTGTAATTCGGTTTCATTCTATTATTAATATTATTATTGTTATTATATGTGACCTTTCCATGTATCTGCGGATATTTGATGTTTGGCAGAAAGGCCTTTGTCTGATGTGGATGCATGAAAAATTTAGTTTTACATCGTCAACAAGTGTGTCTGCATCTTACATTCTTTAAGTATGACCTTTATGAATGATGGTGATATGAATATGTGCGTCAGGTGTTTATCGATGGAAAGATATTAATTAATATTCCCTCCAGATATTTTCTGCGTAAAAGGATATGATCTTTTTTTATTAGAGCGGCATTTTTTTTATTGAAGTTATAACTTGTTTTATTTTGTGCTTGTTAATAAAGATTTAATGGGTTATCCCAACGGATGTCTCTCTAGTGTTCATAGGCAGGGACTTTTAGGGTTCTGAAAATTTTGCCTACATAGTTCATGTGGCATTTCAGTCATTTAGTTTTATAAATCCTAGCATCCGATGTGTTTTTGGTTTTGTTTTATTTATTTATTTATTTTTTTTGTTAACCATATCTCTGCTCGCCTTGGAGCTGGTAGTTACGATCCCAGTGTTGGGTATACTTAGATATTTTTTCGAGTTTTGTTGATTAAGAGGTGGAGAATAGAATCGTAAGTTATATGTTTGTGTTGGCAATTATGCTTATTTTTTGATCTTGCCGATTTTATATGTTCGTTTCATGCCCGTAAGAATGAAATGATGATGGTAGTACTTTTAATGCATTCTTCTACTTCATCTAGGTGTTGTGGGCTGCACATTATGAGGGCTCTCAGGTAGAAGCCTGTGTGTAATCTTGATTCTATTTGTTGGGTGTGGTGAGAACAGAAATTGATTAAGTTGTTTCTGTTAGGTTTACGATAAACTTTGAAATCTAATCTGTTTTTTTTTCTCGGATTAATAGAATACCGAGGAAGCTCAAGTTGGGCATTGTGCTGTGAGTTCTACCTTATTGAGTCTTTGGTGTAGGAATATATTAGCAAGACGGCATCTAGGTATCTGAGGTAAGTGGTTTTCTTAGGTAATGTTTTTTGAAATGGGTCAGATTCTAGAAATGCTAAGAACAGATATACAAGTACGCTGCTTATGAGCAATCTCATCGATAAAACTTCTAATAAAGCGTAAATAAAATCGAAACATGGTAAATTTATAAATGTTTCTCATTTGTTCCCTTTTTTGTCATTTGTCTTCGGACTTGTATTGTGTAGAAGAATAAAAATGGTTTCTATAAGATAAAAGTGATAATATACAATTTTCAACTTACACCCACCTATATATATATATATTATGAAATGGACAAATTCCGACAATTATTTTAAGACATTTTTATGTTTATACATTCTTTTTATAAATACAAATATTAAAATAAATACTCTGTTTATAATAAACAGTATTAAATGACATTTACCGTCAGATATGAATGTCCGTGAGAGATTCATGGATGATTGAAGTTTAAAAATAGCAGTAAATTCGACCCTGCCTACCGAACCGTCCTCTGTGGCTGAAAAGGTAAAAAGGCATGTCAGGCTATATGACGGTTCTGTCTAGGATACAGGTTTGAATCCTGTCGAGGGACGAATATTTTCTATGAAAGTTTCTCGGACATTCAGGCCGGTAAATGTTGTTTAATACTGTTTATTATAAACAGAACATTTACTTAAATACTTGTATCCATAAAAAGAATGTTAAACATAAAAAATGTCTTAAAATGTATATATATAAAAGTGAACATTGAAGTCAACACTCAGAGGCGACAGGCTGTTTCATTCTAGACGAAATCGTCAGCCTGTTGACTTCAATGTTCACTTTTATATTTATATTTACATACGCTCTATCTCTAATATTGAGCACTTTATCCCATAAATATAGCACACCTTAAAACTATTTCTTCATATATATATATATATATATATATATATATATATATATATATATATATGGTGGACTCTCACATCGTATTCGACGTATGAGTGTCAAGCAGCTCAGTTCCTAGGAACTGGCAGCCAGACACCAGCACATATGACTTGATTATAGTGGTGAAGGCTTTGTGCAGGACCGAATACAGAGACCTCATGCACTACACCACAAGGTCCCCAGACGACTCTCCACAGGTTTTGAATTCAGAGTTGTCTTTCTCCGAGACCAGCTGTCCTCCAAAGCTATAGAACCCAGTCTATCCTGTCATAGCTGGAGGGAGAAGAAGAGGATTGTTACCTTTACCAAGGGTAATTGATTCGAATAGAATTCAAACTTGGTTCTCTGATTCCTCAATCCGAGCCGCTATCCACTACTCCACGGTACCTCCTATCTCTCTCTCTCTCTCACTCTCTCTCTATCTCTCTCTGAATATATATATATATATATATATATATATATATATATATATATGCAGAAATATAGTCTTAAAGTGTGCTATATTTATGGGGTAAAGTGCTCAATATCAGAGATAGAGCGTGTGTAAATATAAAAGTGGACATGGAAGTCAGCACTTAGAGGCGACAGTCTGTTTCATGCTAGTGCAATCGTCAGGCGACTGACGATTGCACTAGCAGGAAACAGACTGTCGCCTCTAAGTGCTGACTTCCATGTCCACTTTTATATATATATATATATATATATATATATATATATATATATATATACACATATATATATATATATATATATATATATATATATATATATATATATACATATATATGTGGAGAGAGAGAGGGGGAGTCTTTTCTCTCTTTTGTTTCGACTATTTAGGTATATACTAAAGTTGTCTTTCCTTTTCTTTTTCGTTGGCTAAACAAGCTGAGGATCGCTTCATAACGTGAAACTTGAATTCACGGTTCATGGCATTTTTCTCTAGGATTCGATCTCTTTACATACATACCTATATATATATATATATAATTTTTAGATTATTAAGCACTTTGTAACCTATCAATTTGAGGTCAATTCCATTATTTCACCCCAAGCGAAATACTAAAGCGACTAGGATGCAAAGGGTTACTGAGGGTGAAAGAAACAGAGAGGACAATAAAACAGCAGAGTTTAAAGAAACGGAATATGACGATTGTCATTGCATTTCAATTTTTGACGCACGTAGTTGCCAGGAAAGCAAGAGGCCACAAGTGAAAGAAGAAACTATCAGCATTGAACTTGCGGTTACGATTATTAATTTAAGCACCCACCGAATTTATGAGTCGAGGGTATCGCAAAGGAAAGCTCATCAGAACATGGCAGCTACATTACAGCGGTGGAAAAGTAACTGAAGCCTAGATGCCAGGTCAGGACCAAAAATATTGCCGATTCTTCTTTGGAGTTTGTCAAGACAATCTAAATAAAATCAGAAGCCCCATATATATATATATATATATATATATATATATATATACATTTGTGTGTGTGTGTGTGTGTGTGTGTGTGTGTGTGTGTGTGTGTGTGTGTGTGTAATTATGAATTCAATGCGAAAAAATTATATTCGCGAAAAGAGCAGCCAAATTAAAAGAGTGCTGAATACAATGAGCTCATACATATATATATATATATATATATATATATATATATATATATATATATATATATATATATATATATATATACTCGCTTCGGCAGTACATATACTAAAATAGGAATGCAATTTATTATGGCCCCTGCGCAATGATGACAGGCAAATTCGTGAAGCGTTCCATATTTTTTTTATGTAGGAGACACGGTGGAGTAGTAAATAGCGGCTTGGGTTGAGGAATCTGTTAAATCCATTGCATTCACGTGCTAATACAATTGGAAAAGGTAATAATCCTCTTCTTCTCCATCCAGCTATGGGTAAATAGCAGACTGGATTCTATAGCCATGGATGGCAACTGGTCTAGGAGAAGGACAACTCTGAATTCAAAACCTTGTAGTGCATCAAGTCTCTGTATTCGGCCATTCAAAATGTGTGGTTGTTTCTGCCCAATGCTTTCACCACTATAACCAAATCATATGTGCTGGGGTCTGGCTGTCGGTCGGTAGGAACTGAGCTTCGTGACCCTCATATGTCGATTACGGCGGGAGAGTCCAGCATACATACACACACACACACACACACACACACACACACACATATATATATATATATATATATATATATATATATATATATATATATATATATATATCTGAAACACTAACCTTCAGCAACCATAAAACGAAAATATAGGTCAAGATAAGATATAAAATATCCGAAACTCCGACCTTACTATACCTTACTTCTCACAAGATGGCTTCGTCAGAAACCGTGCTTGCAGGACGGCCAGTATTTCGGACACACACACACACACATATGTATGTATATATATATATATATATATATATATATATATATATATATATGCACATTTCATTCAATGCGACAGACAAGGTACTTTTATTCAGTTTTTTATACAATTTCTCATGCGATCTAATATTTTTTTCCTTTTCAGATGATAAATTATATCAAAATTGTCCGAATGTTCTTTTTATCCGAGCGCTTTCGGCTATACATTTAACCATTTCAAGGATTAAATATTTTAACTGTTAAATAAGAAATAGTTTGTTGTATGTATGTGTTATAAAATGTTTTCTTTTTTCAAAACACGGTCAAGATATTATGCCCATGTTCATAGTTATATATATATATATATATATATATATATATATATATATATATATATATATATATATATAAGCTCATTTTTGGTAATCAATAAACATTACTTGAAGCATTTAAATGTAGGTAAACCACACTCAACGCAAGGTTGCGTGCCGCGACGCCCAGAAATTGTCTGCTTACATCGTCTGTTACTACATAGCACAGACCCTACCACTACCCGAATTCACCGCCGTCTTAGTGTAATGAAAGAGGTGCTGTCTGGGGGACGGGTTTCGGGGCATTATGTTTCAGTTGATCATTTTTGGTATCCAACCACGAGGCGCTCACAACTGTTTTTTAAAAAAATCATGATTAAAAAACAAACACTGAAAACAAATCATGAAATAGATTTTTTTTTTTTTTGCCTACGGGGGAAATTTTTTTTTTTTTAGTAAATATGGTTGTCTGCCCTAAAGAGATGTTTAGCAAACTCGTCTTGCTGATCAATAAATATTATACGTTTGGTTTTCACTGTGTTTTTAGTGTTTGTAGCATCGTGTCGGCTTAGCGTCTATCATTCACGCGCAGATTTAAATGTTTTTTTTTCTGTCTATTGTGACGATTCCGTTTAAGTTTCCAATTTTCTGTACTTCTTATGAAAACTTGGAAATTTTATAACATATTTCAGTGGAAACCTTTTTTTTCAGTAATTATAGTTTATAATTATAGATTATATATACGGCAAAAAAGGTATTATTTTAAACTTATAGAAGTAGGGTTTGGATTAAATTGATGCCTACCCTTTTTTCCATTACACTGCGATTATATTCATATATTTTCCGTAAAGTTAGTATTTGCTTGATCACACTTGCAGAAACTAGAAACTTACGTGGCCCAGGGCTCCGTCCCCGTGTTGGTGGTATCACGGCTGCGACAAGCTTGGACCGGCTCGGACCAGCTTGGACAATCTATGACCAGCTTGGACCAGCGGCCTCTAGCGGACCGTGCGGGTGAAGAGATATCAGAAGGTTAAATTTTCCTACTGGCGTGTCCAGTTACATGAGAATGTTGGACTTTAATTAAGTCCAAAGAAGACAAAGGAAACAAACAAGACCGATATATATATGGGTAAACAAATATATATTAATAACAAAACAAGTTAAACAAAGACATGGACTGTTACATAGAGTTTGTATGGAGAAATTATGTGTGTGTGTTGTGAGTGTTCGTACGTACGTGTATTGTTCTTAGCGCGTTCCCAGAATTTGGGAAACGCTGTATCTGTGAGAGGTCACATATTGGCCTAGGTGGAAAAAGAGAGATTTTACTTCGTCTCCGCGCGAGGTAGTGGCCCAAGGCCTAAGTGAAAAAGAGAGAGATTTTACCTCGTCTCCGCGCGAGGTAGCGTCCCAAGGCCCGAGTCGAAGAAGTGAGAGAGAGAGAGAAGGGCCGGCCAGTATTTATAGCCAGGGGAGAGGGACCCCTGTTGAAGGATTAAAGAACTGAGTAGGAGCTAACTGCGACAGGCTCGAGTGAAAACACTCGGGTCCCCACGTTAAAATCTGACCTTGTGTTGACTCATTGGGGGGGGGGGGGTCAAGAAAATCTCAACTAGAAACTTACAAACTAATTTCAGTAAAATATTCATTTTCGATAATTATGATTTATTGTTTAGATATATGAAAAAATGATGCTAGTTACGACTAACGCTAAGATGATATAATCTCTGTCTATATTTCTGAGATGAGCTATTTTAATTATTTGCATTGTATGGACGGATATTTATTGCTCTATTCACGACGTTTCAGTCGTTGTACACTCCGACCTTCTTCAGATGATTGATAATAAACAATAAAAATCAAATCTATTAACCAAATACTGTTACACTTGCAAATAAAATCTTTTTCTTTGTCTGAATTTCTCAAATAAAATATTATTTTACTGCGTAAGTTTTCGAAAGAGTTTAATTATTATTTTTTTTTTTTACTACAACGTTTCCTGTTGATAAATTTTTCGGCCTTCAGTTTACACCCCCGCCTTCCGGTTTGACTGCGGAAGCAACGCGTCGGTAATGAAAGTAATATGATCGGCAACGACTATTTTATGTCGAATATGTGAATAACGAGGAAATTTTTAGAAAAGCAGAAACAACATGGAAACTGTTACATACAATAAAAACGAAGCAGCTGAAAATTCGGAGACATATTATGAGGCCCTTCACAGGACATATTTAAGAAAAAAAAGCACTGAAGGGAAAAGGACACTTCAGCCTCGGATCAGAAAATGACAACTGAAATATCTGAGGTACATAGTGAAAAAAAATAGGCTTGTGGAATATGACACTCGCTGGAGGGTTATTCAAAAAGTTCTAAGCTTCACCCAGAATGAATTAGAGAAAGAAGACAGTTTTTCACTATTTTTTAATACACTTGCTCTAACGATGCTTAAGCCTTGCAATCCCATCACGGAAGAAGGTGGCGTCCCCGTCTTAAAACAATTCTCCACGGCACATATGATCTTATCATTGTTTCAAAAATGGTGACTCTGAAGATGGGATTTGAGTTTAGGAAACAAGAAAAAGACAGATGGAGCTAAGTCTGATCAGTAAGGGGGATAGGGTAGCAACTCAAAGCAACAGTTTTGAGCTTCAGCTGCTGCAATCGGGGCAATGGGAACGGGGCGGTTATCCTCGAGCAAGAGCACATCTGCCCTCAGTTTCCCTCTGCTTTTCAACTTGATTGCTTCCCTCAGTTGTCTTAATTCTGAGGCATAATACTCTCTCCATTAATAGATGATTTTCTCGCTTCCAGCCAGCCTATCATGATGACGTCTTCAGAATAAAAAAGCAAAAGCCATCCTCTTGCCAACACACGCTGCCTTCTTGATCTTCAGTGGGTGGAGAACCAGAGTGTTTCCACAGTCTACTTTGAATCTTTGATATAGGTTCGAAGTGTTGAACTGAGGTTTCAACTTGAGTTACTAATCTCCGGTGGACATTCTCAGGGTCAGCCTGGAAGGGAGTCAGAACTGCCTTGGAAATGTTAAACCTTTTTAGCTTCTGCTCTGGTGTCAGCAATCTAGGGACCCATCTTGCAGATAGCTAGCTCGTTCTCAAGATCACATTTAAAACAATATGGACCAAACCAGAACTAAAGCCTATGGACTTAGTTATCTGCTGGACAGTAAGGCGTCTGTCATCGAAAACCTTACACTGAATAACATTAATTTGTTCATTAGTGGTTGAGGTTTTTGAACGACCTGACCGAGGGTCATCTTCTGTCCTGTCACTGCCCCGCTTGAATTCCGCAGCCAACTTCTTCACAGCTGCATAGGTAGGGGACTCCTCAGCAAGTGTCTGTACCATGTCCTCATGGATTTCCTTGGGTTTCATTCCTTTCTTTTTGCAGAGATTTTATAACTGCCCGGGCCTTTTTTTATTTCTCACACACCTCTCGCCTTTGTATGGGTCTTACCTTCACAGACATTAAGACAGAAATCTGAATTAGTTTTTCTAGTTTAATAAACAGTGGTAGTGTGTTGCCACAACAAAAAAATTAGCTATGCCTCTTCTTTATGGGTGAGGTTTAGATTTTTTGAATGACCCTTGTAAGAGCAAGATGTGCTTAGTGAAAGAGAGAATAAAGAAATCTTAGCTAATGGATAACTAAAATGGCCAGAATGTTCGGAAATGCTCAAAGGTTAGTTAGAGCAACAACAAAAGATAGGAAGTTGTGGAGAACCATGATCATCCACGTCCTAAAAGAAGATGGCATATAGAAGAAAAAATAGATATTATGAACTTTTTCTAGGTAATTATACATGTGTGTTTGTGTGTGGTCAGTGTACGGTTGGACAGAGCAATAAGCTGTAGATTGACCAGAACTATACGTCTGGGCCAACAGACACCGCACCAAAGACAGGAATACCAAAGTCGGCAGCGCCATGTATACGGCTCCGAGACCTGGACCATATCACAGCGCCACCTATGATTATAAGAGTTCATCCATCAGCATTATTTCCACACCATTCTAAATGTACATTGGAGTGAACTCATCACTAAAACTTAAGCCTTTGACTCAGCTAAGGTCACAAGTGTTGAACTGCGATCGACTTGATGTGGGACGATAAGGGCGGGTTATCGTTTTCCTAAAGCCCTGCATATTCAAGGCACTAATCTCAAGACAACGAAAAAGTGGGTATCTTTTGATGATTTCTTAAAGTATTTTTGTGGGTTCCAGGAACATTCGCCGTAAACATTTTTCCGTAGCAAAACTCGCCACAGGAATTTTCACCGTAGAAGATTTTACCGTATACAATTTTTGTCGTAAGACAATTTCACCGCATTTTTTAAATATGCGAAGTACCTTGTTATCAAGTATATCTGGCTCACACTATTGTTGCATCGATTTAAACATTTTAATAAGCGACCTCATAGGATCGAAACCCTACATCATTCATCCTCTGTCAGTGTGGAGCGCAAAAATTTCAACTTGACTTTAGAACTTACAAAATTCATTTACGAAGCATTGCTTGGAATTTGCACACATTTTAAATTATTTCTTTATTAATTTGATATATTTTTAGACTTTTATTTTTTAAATAAATGTTTACTTTTCAATTTCGTTTCTGATGTTTCACCCTGTAAAAATACACCCATATATACATGATAACAAGGTACTTCGCATATTGAACATTACTCCAAAAGGGACGTTGATGATAAGGGTATCGAAAAAAAGAGGCGAAATTGTCTTACGGCAAAAATCCTATACAGCGAAGTCTCATACGGCAAAAATTACTGAGGCGAGTTTTCCTACACCAAAAATGTTTACGGCGAATATTCCGGATACGATTTTTGTAGATTCATCTATCGTCACTGGGAAACAGGTGCAGGCAACAGAGCGATAAGGTGGTACCCGATTTATCTGCCTCACTCACAGAATCCACCTAATTGAAAGATTGTAAGATAAAATGCAGTTCTTCAAAATTCGTGTAGCTCGGTATATCAACCTATAAAACAGTACAGACGTATAAATCAGTTCTTCTGTTATGTGTCGCATCCCTTCAGGACAGAGGCGATCACGGCTCTCCACATCTTTCTGTCCTTTGTAGCTCGTAATAAATTTTATATTTATGTTATCTCTCCAAGACCATGTTCCGCCATCTATTCAATCAAGATCGCTAAGTAAGGCTTTCCTCTGTCCCTCTTGCCTCCAGTCTGTCCTGTGAGTATCAGATTTTCCAAGCCCTCTTTCCTAATTATGTGTCCGAGAAATTGCCTCTTCCGCATGTTAAGACTAAGTTTCCTTTTTGTTTACATTTTGCCTAAAACTTTGTCTTTGCTCACATTATCGGTCTATGTTTTCACCAATCACCATCCGTAGAACCACATATCTGTAATCTTGAAATCTCTTCTTCAGTGAGGACAATGTTCAGAATTACCTGTCAAATAGAAAGACTGACATTACGTAATAGTTCAGTGCTCTTTTCTTTGTTTAGCTTAGATAATCATGAGTCTATCACGTCAATCATCACGGTCTTGCTTCAAGATCGCAATGTCATTAGGTAGGCATTTCGTGTCGAACAATTCAGCTTGCTACATAGCTTGGTGTCCAGAACAGTAGATCACAGGCGAGTTCTTGTTTTGCTCGACAGCAGTGTCCTGCAAAGCGCATTCTACGTCCGTGTAAAATTTTATAAATATCAGGGATGGATCTATAGAGCTGTGATTTAATGTGATGTTGTCTCCAATTGTTAAATATAGCTCTCAGCATCCAAGTGTAGGTTTCATTAAGCTTAAACTCTAGGGTTTTCGTTAATGTGCAAGCAGTGGCACTATGCATTAACACCGCCTCTACAGTGGCTTGAAACAATCTCCGTTTGAGGTTGTTTGGTAGAGCAGATTTCCGGATTATATCCATTTTATTCAAACCTATCCAGGCTTTAGTTATGTAAATTTTCACATCCCTTTCAGTAGAATTTATTTCGCTTTCTAGTTATGTAAAAGATTCGACGGATTTTATTGATTCACCTGAGACATTCTATATTTCAGCCTTGTTGTTTGAAGCCTATGAATTCAGTTTTAGGGGCATTAATATTCTCTGGGAATCAGAAAGCACTGAATTCCAAGGGTCTAATATGAAAGGAAAAATAAGAAATTCAAATCCATCCCCTAAATCTATCGAATGTTTAAATCAAGCGCTTTCTCAATTCAAGAACTTATGAATATCAACAAGCTGGCTACACTCAGGGAAATATTTGGCTCAACAACTCTGCTGCTGTCAACAAACAATCTGCTCTTGTTTAGAAAACGGTCAACAAGATCAATAACAAAAAATCAAGAAACAAATAAAAGAGTAATAGTAAGGTTAAAAGACTGAAAGTTCACCATATAAATCCATAAAACAGTAGTGATGTATAAATCAGTTCTTCCTCTATGCGTCATGTCCCCTCGGGACGTAGGCGACCACGGTTCTCCACAACTTCCTGTCCTTAATAATTTGTTCCTTTTGTTATTTCACCTAAAACTATCCATTCAGTCAAGCTCGCTAAGTAGGATATGCGTTGCTTTCCTGTGTCCCTCTTGACTTCAATCTATCCTGTGAGTATCACATTTTCCAAGCCCTCTTTCCTCATTACGTGCCCCAGAAATTTCAACTGTCTCTTCCTTGTTGCTCATATTTTTGTCCTCATAATCCTTCGGTAGAACCACATTTCTGTTGCTTCAACTCTCTTCCGCATCGGTGAGGCGATTGTCCAGAATTCCGTGCCATATAGAAACACTGACATTACGCAATACTTCAGTTTTCTTTTCTTTGTTTCTAAAGACAATTTTCTGGTTCTTAATACTTTGTTTAGATTTTGGAAAACATCTTTGTCTATTCCAGTGCGCCTTCGGATTTCAGTATCGAACTTTTCGTTCTCTAATAACACGCTTCTCAGATATCTCAATCATTGTACTTGTTTAATTATGGTATCTACATTTTGTAATTTGCATGCTGTGCTGTCCCTTTTGCTAACAACCATGCATTCTGTCTTCTTGCAGTTTATCGTTAGTCCTTTCTTCTCGCTTCCCATCAATACCTTTTTGTAGAAGTTCAAATAGTTTCCTATCATTACTGTACCATGTGCATATCTTACCTTGTTAAGATTGTGCCCGGCAATGATGAATCCTGATATTATTCTGATCATAAATATCGCATACTTTTTCCAATGTCTCTAACGAACCCGTGCCGTTCTTATCCTATGTCCGGTCTGATGCTGCTGCGCTTTCAATTCATCAGAATTTGGATGATAAGTTTTGTTCTAATGCTCATTAGGCCGATTGTCTGATCGAGTTCACATTCGTTTGCACCTGGCTTCTTAGGTAGTGCTAAGAAAATAGATGTACTTAGGTCTTCCGGTAGGGTGAAGGACAACTCAAGAAAATGCCGACTGAACAGTGCCGACTGAGCGCCGGGACAACTCGGAACCGAGGCAACTCACCACCAGAAAAACAATATTTCAAAACCAAATTAAAGTAATTTATTAAAGATTAAAACCTTAATTAGTGAATATTTTTCTTCAAATAAGGCATTATGTAAAACACAAACCATAACTAAACTAATAAAATAAATCGCAAATAAGTTTATTTTTTAATAAAGTAAATTGACATATAAGAATAATTCAATAAAACTCACTTGTTTTAATTATTTTTTAATAAAATAAATTGACATATAAAAATAATTTAATAAAGCACACTTGTTTTTAATTATTTTTTAATAAATTGATATATAAAAATAATTCAATAAAACTCACTTGTTTTTAATTATTTTTAATAAAATTGAAAAACGCAAAACAAAATGGAGCAGTTTTTTGATTCAATTATTTTCATTGATGTAACTTGTAATGTAATTGTAATTTAATTTAATTTTTAATAAAGTAAATCGACATTCTAAAAACTTTTTTATAAAAATATTTTAATAATTTAATTTTACAGATTCTGCACAATTTCGATCAAAAGAATTAAACAAACGCAATTGTTTGAATATATATATATATATATATATATATATATATATATATATATATATATATATATATATATATATATATATATCATGAGATCTTATTCATTAAAAAGATTATCAGATAAATAATACTAAAATCACTCACTGTGTAACAAGGGTGAACTAAGATGCTATTAAAACGAATAGTCTGGAGATTTAAATACGAAAATCTCTCTACAGAGATGGCCCTATAGAAATATGGTTCAATAGAAATTCTAGCAATAGAAATTGCGACAAATTTTATATGCTCTGTAGGAAAGAAAAACTGGCTATAATATCATATGCAGAGCCTAATAACCTTTGAAATGACAGGTGCTAGATGTACATTTTGCGCCCGATACAAATTTTGACGAAGTATCCGATGTTTCTGACTGAATCATATCTTCAGTACATCTGTACCTACTGAACGGGTAATTCACGGTATTCATATGCAGTTTCTTACATCCTGGCATTTACAAACATGAGGTGTCAAAGAAGTAAGCCCGCTAGTTTTCAAAGCGTCATATTCATCTTAATACACGTTCTCATGGAAGTCCACAACTTATCCGAAATGCTGATGCTTGGTTTTTGGGGCTTGGTAATGATAATTATATATATATATATATATATATATATATATATATATATATATATATATATATATATATATATATATATATTTAAAGACATTTATATTATGTTTAATGTTTTATTTTTTTTTATAGATACAAGTATTTAAGCAAATGCTCTGTTTTATAATAAACTGTATTAAATAACATTTACCGGCCTGAATAAAAAAAAAGAACGTTAAACATAATATAAATGTCTTTAAATAAATTGTCGGACTATGTCCAATTCTAAAATATATGACGTCATTTGTTTACATTTGATACGCTAGAGCAGATATGAATAGAAGAGATTCATGGAAGATTTAAGTTTAAAGATAGTAAAATCGACCTTGCTAACCAGACGCTGCTCTGTGGCCGAAAGGTTAAGGCACATCACGCGAAATGACGGTTCCGTATAGGATACAGGTTCGATTCCTGTCGGAGAGCGAAAATTTTCTATGAAAATTTCTCGGACATTCAGGCCGGTAAATGTTATTTAATACTGTTTATTATAAAACAGAGCATTTGCTTAAATACTTGTATCTATAAAAAAAAAAAGAACGTTAAACATAATATAAATGTCTTTAAATAAATTGTCGGACTATGTCCAATTCTAAAATATATATATATATATATATATATGAAGAGAGATATGGGCAACCATATGTGCGTGCGATTACGTACACATACAGCTGAGCAAATAGATATTTATCTAATTTTATGGCGTAGACAAAACAGTGCTCAGTGTAGTTAAACACAGCTATAAAATATATATTAATAATCACACATATACCTATATTTACAGTACGACTCAAAGTGTCATGGCATCCCCAAACATCAGGTACTTCAAGTTCAGTACCTGATGAACGGGAGAGCCATGAAACTCTGAATTGTATTGCAAACGTAGGTATATGTGTAATTAATAATAATATATATATATATGTGTGTGTGTGTGTGTTTGTATGTACATATACCTCACCCCACGTCGTTAATTGGTTCCAGAGGTCACACCTTAGGTTGAAAAAGGACTTAAGTTGAAATAACCACACTATAAACCGCAAATTAAACACTCGCCATTGCATATTACAGTATTTATGATATGTACATACAGTATTCTGAATAAAATAATTTGTCCGCGATATAGCCTTAAGCTTAGTATTAGCAAGGAAAAAACAGTGTGACAATTGTTTCCAATATAATCCAGTTTCGTCAACAGTAAGAATCTGTTCAGGATGAAACCCGTTTTATTCGATTAACTTAGCTAATGCTTTAGGAAAATGGGCTGATGCTTGTTCGTCAGCTGATGCATCTTCACCTTGCTTCTTAATAGAATGATAACGTCTTCGTTCTTTAAATCTCATAAACCACCCTTGATTCGCTTTAAACTCTAAATCTTTTTTTCATCTGGGTGTTTTTTTTGTTCAGATCCTGAAAGACAACACTTTCGCTTGAATGATTTCTTGACTAATAGCAGCACGCTGATGATTCAAACTAACAATCCAAAGAGAAACACGTTGTTTTATCACGTCAAAGATTTTTCCTCCTTTCTTATTGATAACAGTATTCTTCATCCCTGGGGCATCAGATATGATATGTCACAAACGACATATAATCGAGAACGACTTAACACAAAACAACGTAACCCGAGTTATATATATATATATATATATATATATATATATATATATATATATATATATATATATATATATATATATATATATATATATATATATATATATATATATATATATATATATATATATATAGCGAGAAAGACAGAGAATTTGTTTCTAATAGGCATTATGTGAGATGAAAAATGAAACATTCACTAAACAGACCAACCGGTTTCGTTCCCTAGCTTATCAAGGTCAACGGGGAACATTTATTTTATAATAAATAACTATTAATGACGCAAACAATCTTCATACAATTAAAACATTAAAAGTGAAAATGAATAATCTGTATGAAGGGAAGAAATCATACAGATTATTCATTTTCACTTTTAATGTTTTAATTGTATGAAGATTGTTTGCGTCATTAATAGTTATTTATTATAAAATAAATGTTCCCCGTTTTTAAAAGAAAATTAAAAAATTGCTCACTGTGTTTGAATGAAAACCTCCCACGTACAATTGAGATACAAAGGCTGGCACAGTTTAGGGGAAAGGAGTGCCAGGGCGGGAAAAGACGTCATCTGACACTAGGTTGGGTAAACGAACGTAAACTCTATCAAGGCTGGCAAATAAGGAGAGGTCAGCTCCGGCCTAAATATGGCATCCACACTCAATTTTAGGTTTAATCTGACTCTTGTAAAAATAAATCATTTAGATGGAGTGTTATAATGAGCCGATTATTTTCTAAGCATATTTAGCAATGGATCGTGTATATGTTACCCTTGAAGTTGAAACACCGGTTTTCGTATGATCATCGAAGTTAAGCAACATCGAGACAGGTCATTACCTAGGTGGGTGACCTTCTTGGGAATACCGGGTGGTGTAATTGATAACACCTCGTAATTTTTAATCCGAGAACCATGTTCGAATCATTGGGTTCGTTATATTCAGTTACGCGCAAATAACCTTAGTAAAGGTATGAATCCGCCAATTCCCCACAGCTATGGGTTAATTAGTAAGACCTGTATCACTAAGTCGTTATTACATCAAAATATTTTCTGGCTTTAAATAGCCTGCAAATGGTTGGTAAGCCGTAAAAAATGAATCAATCAAGAATCATTTGAAGGCTGGAGTGAAGTCGAGTTCTAACAGATACTCATTGCCAGTGTAGCCGTTCATTGTGAATGGGGAAAATTAATCGATAATAATGAGATGATAGTAGCATGGGATTTGAGCTATTGAAAGTTACAATACATTTCCCCTCGTTAAGCTGTGAGGGCGAAGTCAGAGGAGAGATCCTCTGTCAGTGAAATGAGAGTTACGACATCAGCAGTGGACCTATAGGAGTGGAATCCATACTCTTCATCGCTGAGGAAATTATCTCTGGTCAGGTGATCAACAATTTCTTTGTTGCTAATAGATTCAAATACATTGCTGCTGATTCTAATGGGCTTAATAAGATGAGAATTGCGACGAGAATGAGTGCTCACTTGAATTCTTGGAAACAGCGAAACAGCTAACACATTCCACAGGCTTTAGTAATATTTAAATCCTTCAGGTAGCATTTAAACAACTTTGCTAAAATTGGAGAAATATCTAAAGTTCTTCAGAAAAACAAAACAACTATTTAATAAAGCGAAGGGACATTTTGGCCAACCTAAAAATACATAGATATATAGATATATATAAACAGTCAAGGATAAATAGATAGATAGATAGATAGATAGATAGATAGATAGATAGATATCAGTGGTGCCTCTAGTTCATCAGTGTTGCTAGATGTTTTAACAAAATTTAGTATAAATAAATTTTGAGATATCATATGTAAAAGATAATTTATTTAAGCGTCTAATTACGATCTAATCTAACTACAATTTCAATTAGACTCTTACTCGACAATAGGCCATTTTATAAAAACCAATATGGTTATTTCCTTTTATCTCTAAAAATCTTCAAAATAAAACCGTCACCTTCCTGCGTGGTGGATTGAAAATTTATCTAACCCATTTTTTTAATCAGCCATTTCCAAATTAATTTAAAATGAAGACAGTTTGAGCAAATGATTTTCAATGGTTGATTACACTATTTTGAATATATTGACTATCCTACATGACCTATCGTTTATGTACATTTATTTAACCAACAAATATTAAGATATTGCCCTATGGTGGGTACTATTAGAAAATTTATATATATATATATATATATATATATATATATATAGGACGAAACGGCCGTCCAGTGCTTTCTGCATTCTGTTGAGGTTTCTTTCAGACTCAATGAATTACTTAATTATAATTATCAAATCCTTACAATTTCTATCATATGTATATTATTGCTTGATCCGGCTTCTAATGCTTCAGTGTGAGCGGCTTGGCGATAGTAGTCGTGGCTCCGAGGGGCACAGTCCTATGGTTACAGAGAACTTCAGTTGAGTTCCACCACGGAATATGTGAGCGAGCGGCGCTATATTGAGTCTGATTTGCTACCTCTTCGTCACTGAGGTCCGTTGGAACAGTTGGTATGGTGTTTGCTTGACAACCTAACTAACAAGGTTTAAATTCTCGGTAGTGGATGCGCACTGCTGATGAGTCCCCACTTAGGACGAAACGGCCATCCAGTGCTTTCTGCATTCTGTTGAGGTTTCTTTGAGACTCAGTGAATTACTTAATTATATATAAATTTTCTAATCTGATTGTGTATGTGTTGTCTTTTGCAAGATTTCATCCTCCCTTGCCCATGTTTTTGCTTCAAATGTATCTCAGTTGTCATGGAGTTCGGAGCAGCAGCAGATGTTAACGTTTATTCCAACTTAATTTCAATAAAAAACAAATAAATAGAAAAACATATATATTTTTTCCTCAGTTTCTTTAAATAGTTTTATAATTTTAAACTTAATAAAGATTAAATTTAAAGTTGGTAATTTTTTATTTTTTTATTTTATCGTATAATTTAATATTAATTAGAATAAATTCTATTTTAGTCTAACCCTAACATTAAAGCATTAATTATTATAACCAAAGTTCATTGTCAAGTTTTTTGAATTCTCGTATACTTGTATTTTGATTGGTCATTCAAGCTCATCTAACAGCGTTTCCCCTAGCGAGGGGTGTTTGATTGATTTGAACCTTATAAAACCCTTTATTCTACATTCAACACCATCACTTGATAAGACACCAGAAGTGTTGAAACAAAATGGGTATTTTTGTAGTGATTTTATAACATATTTATGTCATAATTTTCAAATAAATCATATTTGCTCTACTCTGTATTGAGAACTCTTTAAAGAATAGTATTTTTGGTTATTGGAATTCATACCGTATACAACAATCCTACAAATGAGTACATATATATATATATATATATATATATATATATATATATATATATATATATATATACATATATATATATATATATATATATATATATATATATATATATATATATATATGTATGTATATATAGGTAATAATACTCGTGTCGAAAAACCTTCGAATTCTTGATTTAACAATAGCCAAATCAATCACGAAGGGAAAAAAAGGTTTTAAAAAAGAATTGACCCTGACGATCTGCCTAAGTGAAACCGTGGTAGGTTTGTCTAGCTCATTAGGTTTGACTATATATATATATATATATATATATATATATATAGTTTACGAAAAACTAGGTAATCCGTATGGGAAGACCCAATGAGGATAGAATCCAGAGAGCTCAATGTAAATCAGAGCTAATAATTTAAATAAAAACAGATTACTTTAAGGTTCCATATAATAAATTATTTCACCACAGCCCTTCCAAATGACAGTGGATTATCAGATTTATTTCCAAATGTTGAAATGAAAAAATGAAAATAAATTTACACATGTCAGGCTACTGACTGCAGTGATTGTCGAGTGACTATTAAGTGGAACTATCCAGTCGAATTAGTGTGAATTATTGTGCGTCAATGATTTGCGTTTTGATTAAGGATTTACTGGACGTTAATCCGAGCCAGGCTACTAACAAGGTATTCATTGAAATGGTTAATTATCTTTGGTTGACTTTTACTTCTTTTTTGTTGTTAAGTATTTATTTGCGGTTGTAATAAAATACTGTTTTATCTTAACATTGAAGTCTTGAGCTATACTTAACTAGCAGCCATACCCAGCCTATCGATCAGAAAAAGCGTTCAATTAGAATGGAGCAAAAACAGCATCATGATCTGCCCTACGTATTATTTAGTATATTTTGTGTTTATACGTCATTTTAATAGATACAATTTATCTGTTTATAATTAATCAGTATTAATTAGATTTACCGGCCTGAACGTTCAAGGAACATTAATTTGGACTTTATTAAATTATGCAAAAATGAATTAAATTAAACTAATTAAAAACATTAATTTGGACTTTGCTCACCAGGCGCTTCTCTAAAGCTGAGTGGTTTAGCACGTCAGATCAAATGACTGTTCTGTATAGGATACAGGTTCAAATCCGGCTGGATAACCATTATTGAGTGATTATTGAGTGACTATTGAGTGGAACTATCCAGTTGAATTAGTGTGAATTACTGTGCATCGATTTTTGGTTTTTGTTTTAGGATTTACCGGACATTAAGTCGAGACGCGCTACTAACAAAACTCTCATTACTCAATCAATGAGGGTGGCACTAGACATTAAATACATTTCAAGGTTTGTAGCAGATATTTCAATTTATTTTGACAAGGTGTGGCATAAGGGATTGCTACACAAGCTATCTCGCTATGAAATCAGTGGAAGTGTCTTGTCGGTTATAAAGTTCTTCCTAACGTATAGGTCCCTGAAGTTAGTCGTTTACGGCTACTCCGCCTAGCACTCAACGCAGGCATCCACCAGTGGTCGCTATTCGGACCAACCCTCTTTTTACTTTATATAAATGATCTGCTTAAGGATATACTCCGATCATTTGTGAATATCTATGCTGATGATAAACCATTATATGGGTGCACTTCCAAAGATCTAGATGACAATAGCATGGCAGCTGATCTATCCTCTGACTTAGCTCTGTGGGGGAAAACTGGCTGGTTACATTCAATGCTTCGAAACCGTCCTGGGTAAGACGATAAACTACGTCCAACTGCAAGGCCTCTGATCAGAAAGTTTTGAGGAGCGTAGAACCACCTCTGGTGTTCCCATGTCCACTCTGACCCGGGGTGGTAGCACCTGTTAGGGCCCAAGCTATGGGCAAATAGTTAACACCCTAACTGAGGTAAAAAACATTGTGAAAGTGTAAAAATAGATTTTAATACCAGAAATACTTTGTAAAAACTTATTACCAGCAATAAACTTTTAAAAAAAAAAATATTACCAACAATACATTTTTGATGAAAAATATTACCAGAAATAGATTTTTGAAGGAAAAAAAATATTACCAGCAATAAAAATTTCGCTGGCATTAAATTGGGGTTGATATGCCGTAAACCAAACCAAACCAAACCAAATCAATACCTCGATATCAATAGATAGATAGATAGATAGATAGATAGATAGATAGATAGATAGATAGATAGATAGATAGATAGATAGATAATGAAAAGACTGGAATAGATAGATAGATAGATAGATAGATAGATAGATAGATAGATAGATAATGAAAAGGCTGGAATAGATAGATAGATAGATAGATAGATAGATAGATAGATAGATAGATAGATAGATAATGAAAATACTTTAATAGATAGATAGATAGATAGATAGATAGATAGATAGATAGATAGATATGAATAGACTGTGATAGATAGATAGATAGGTAGATAGATAGATAGATAGATAGATAGATAGATAGATAGATAGATAGATAGGGAACAGACATAGATAGATAGATAGATAGATAGATAGATAGATAGATAGATAGATAGATAGATAATGAAAAGACTGGAATAGATAGATAGATAGATAGATAGATAGATAGATAGATAGATAGATAGATAGATAGATAGATAATGAAAAGACTGGAATAGATAGATAGATAGATAGATAGATAGATAGATAGATAGATAGATATGAATAGACTGTGATAGATAGATAGATAGATAGATAGATAGATAGATAGATAGATAGATAGATAATGAAAAGACTTTAATAGATAGATAGATAGATAGATAGATAGATAGATAGATAGATAATGAATAGACTGTGATAGATAGATAGATAGATAGATAGATAGATAGATAGATAGATAGATAGATAGATAGATAGATAGATATGAATAGACTGTGATAGATAGATAGATAGATAGATAGATAGATAGATAGATAGATAGATAGGGAACAGACATAGATAGATAGATAGATAGATAGATAGATAGATAGATAGATAGATAGATAGATTCATTCTTTCTTTTTATGTGCCATGTCCTTTCAGGACGTAGGCGATCATAGCTCTCCACCTCCCTCTATCCCTTGCAGCTCTCAGCAAGCTCCTTCCCTCCGCTTCCTCCCCCAGACCACGTTCTGTCATCCACATGCTTGAGCTCAAGCTGCTTTCCCTTGTCTCTCTTTCCCTCTATTCGACCCGTGAGTATCAGATTCTCCCGGCCCTCATTGATCATTATATGTCCCAGAAACTTCAGCTGCCTCTTCTTGATGTTAAGTATAAGCCTCCTCCTTGTTTGTAACCTCTCTAAGATCTCATCGTTGCTCACACGCTCGACCCAATGACATCCTTAGCATCCCTCAGT
>OZ038502.1:95215303-95272803 GCA_964036315.1 Acanthosepion esculentum
GGTGCGCGTGTTTTTTATAACGTCTGATGTTCCTACTTCCGGCTGTCCGAATTTGAAAACAATTGCTACACGCATTTCGTATATATTTCAACTTCATTCAATGACTAATCAAAAAACGGACAGAACTTTTTGGGTTAACTTGTATATATATATATATATATATATATATATATATATATATATATATATACATATATATATATATATATATATATATATATATATATATATATATATATATATATATGATTCATTGAATAGGATGGACAAGTAAAAATTGCGAAAGTTTTGATAAACTTTTTATAATGGACTTACTTTTTCTGTTAAAAGAAATAAGAGCGTGTCCGCATTTTTGTGAGTAACAAATGATTCTCCACCCTGCAACTTCTCTCTCACAGGTGGGATGTGGCAAGCCTCTCGCTATTCTATCGCTACTATATGGAAAGTGCTCGGAAGAACTGCATTCCTTGGTTCCGTCAGGTCTAACCTTCACGGTTAAGACTCGCTATGCCATTTGCATTGTAGCAAGCCACCCTCAATTCGCTCCGTAGTCCATTGGTGAGAAGGGAGTTCCACTCGAACAGTTTCTTCTCGCGAACCACTTCTCACTGGAACTGACTCCCAAGGGGATGCTTCCCCGATCATTACATTTTTAACATGTTTGATTCTCGAGTTATCTTCCCCATCTATCTTCATATGCCGTGCCTCTTATTTGGTAACCCTCTACCTTGAGTGGTACTTGGTCCTTGAACCTCACTGGAAAAAAAATCTTGTGTAGAAACAATCCGTTGTGATCATTGTTCTAAGTGCTTTAGTCTAATTCGCGTTTTTGGGGGGGCTGAGGGGGGCAAATGAGGGTATTTTTTGCTGTTGGCTAAATTAAGCACACATACGGACACACGCACACGCGTGCGTACACTCACACACAGACACTCGCACATGCACAGACCCACACACACACACACACACACACACATATATATATATATACATATATATATATATATATATATATATATATATATATACATATAATTATTTATTCGAAAAATATAACATAAATGTTATAAAATCACTACAAAACTAGCCATTTTGTTTCAACACTTTTGGTGTCTTATCAAGTGATGATGTTGAATGTAGAATAAATGGTTTTATGATAGAAATGCATTGAAAATTTATATATATATATATATATATATATATATATATATATATATATATATATATATATATACTCAGGTGTAGGATTGGTGTATACGGATGAATTCCAATAACCAATAAATACTATTCTTAAAAGTGTGCTCAATACAGAGTAGAGCAAATATGATTTATTTGAAAATTATGACATAAATATTTTATAAAATCACTACAAAATTAGCCATCTTGTTTCAACACTTCTTATCAAGTGATGATGTTGAATGTAGAATAAAGGGTTTTAAAAGGTTCAAATCAATCAAACACCCACCGTTAAGGGAAACACTGTTACATAAGCTGTAATGACCAATCAAAATACAAGTATACGAGAATTCAAAAAACTTGACAACGAACTAAGGTTATAATAACTATTTAATGCCTTAATGTTGGGGTTAGACTAAAATATAATTTATTCTAACTTATAAGTATTAAATTATACGATAAAATTTGAAATTAAAAATTAAAAATTACCCATTTTAAAATTTAAATTTAAACTCCTTTAAGATTAAAATTATAAAATTACTGAGGAAAAAAGAAAAAATACATATGTTTTTCTATTTATTTTGTTTTTATTGAAATTAACTTGGAATAAACGTTAAGATCAAATGTTGGTGTGAACTTCATGACAACATAGACACATTTGAATCATACACAGAGGCAGTGGGGAGGATGACATCTTGCAAAAGACAATACATACACAATCAGATTATAATACATAAACACACAGTCGTATTTAGATATATACACACACAAAAAAAGCGACGAGACAGGAAATATATATATATATATATATATATATATATATATATATACATACATACATACATACATACATACATATATATATGTATATATATATATATATATATATATATATTGTCTAAAAGTTGCTATATTTATAGTTGAAAGGTCAATGTTGAAAATATAGACAGTGTGTACATAAGAATCAAAACTTCATGGATGTTTGTCCTTTTCCTGAATCAATGTGATTGGAAGATCATGCTGAAGTGTAAAACTGACAGTCACCATGAAGTGTTTATTCCTATGTTCACACTATCTCTCTATCTCTCTTGCTCTATCTATCTATCTATCATTTAGAAATATCATAAAGAAATACACTACTCCAGTTGACCCGAACAAAAAAATGAATTTATCTACTGCAAAAAAATTAAAACAGATGAACTTATTCTCAAAACTAACAACACACCTGCAAAATCAAATCTACAGAGAACGAACATTATTCATGAGTTCAAATGACCCTTAAGGAACTGTGTTCCTAATCAAGCCAAACTCATAAATAATTACATCGGTCACACTACGACATCCGGGAACTTTACTTTACATCTATTCGACCACAGATCTATCAGAAACCATTTAAACACACACAAGCTTAGCAGAGTCCATCCAAAACATACTAGTAGAAAATACAAGCATAATAAACTCATCCATATGCAAAAATAAAAATAATGGAAGCCTTAATAATAAAAAAAGGAAAACCCGACACTCAGTAATAATATCTACGAACACGGCCACAATGTGCAGACTGTGTTCGGAAAATAAAACATCTCTATAATTCTAGAGACATAAACACAACCCATACACGCAGTTAAAAAGTGCAAATATAAAATCATCCTTGATAATGGCTAAAAGTATGTCCGAAAGCGCTCGGAATTATAGAACATTTGTACAGTTTCTTCACATTCTATTCTAGAGAAGAAAACACTTGATCGAACACAAGAAAAACAAAATAAAAAGCTTAATTGCAGTATCTTGTCTGTTGTCTTTAATGAAACCTGTATAAATGAAGGATCGCTGCCTAAATGCACAATTGTACACAAACACACACAGATACACACACACACACACAGATATATATATACATATATATATATATATATATATACATATATATATATATATGGAATACTGAAAAGTTCTAGACCGCACCCACTTCCCTAAAATCATTATTTCGATTAACAAAACCGGAATATATTGAATTTTGATAGGGGATCGGACCAAGAAATTTTCAGTGGCAACTCGATGGCATAAATATATATATATATATATATATATATATATATATATATATATATATATATATATATACAAGTCTAGGATTGATGTATACGGAATAAATTCCAATAACCAACAATTACTATTCTTAAAAGAGTGCTCAATACAGAGTAGAGCAGATATAATTGTTTATTTAAAAATTATAACATAAATATGTTATAAAATCACTACAAAAATAGCCATTTTGTTTCAACACCTCCGGTGTCTTATCAAGTGATGATGTTGAATGTAGAATAAAGGGTTTTAAAAGTTTCAAATTAATTAACGATCTTTCGTAAGGGGAAACGCTGTTATATAAGTAGGAATAACCAATCAAAATACAAGTATACGAGAATTCAAAAAACTTGACAACGAAGTAAGGTTATAATAGCTATTAAAAGCTTTAAAGTTGGGGTTTTACTAAAGTAGAATTTATTTCAACCAATAAGTATTAAATTATATGATAAAATTTGATATTAAAATTAAAGGTAAAAAATTACCAATTTTAAAATCAAAATTTAATCTCTATTAAGTTTAAAATTATAAAACTACTGATGAGAAAAGAAAATATATATATATTATTCAAATTATTTTTTCATTGAAATTACGTTAGAACAGACGCTAATTTCAGCTAGTCTTCCCGTCAAAAATGTATACATTTTAATTCCAAGTGTATGAATAGGATGTTCACCTCTCGCATAAAACAATATACACACTCAGATTATAATACATAAGCACCCAGACATATTTAGATATATACACACACAAATAGGTGACGAGACAGGAGACATCTCCACCGCCCTTTATATAAAAAAAACGAACACATACATACACTATTAAATGTGCATGCATTTTCTATACACATGGACACCAATAAATACATGTACACACATCCACATACATTGACCTAGACATTATGATGCAACAACCAAGAAATATTCAAGACTGAAAGTGTTATTAAACGAATTCTAACTACTTATTAAAATATAATTTATACGGGCAAATATGCATAGATAAACATGGTCAAATAGAACAGAGAAACAAAGAATAGAGAAGGACAGTAAAACAGATATATATGTTTAAAAATAACATTATCTAATATATAAAAAACGAAAATTCCAAACACACAAACATATATAAAAATATATATTTTTTAACATATAATTCGATATAAACGTTATTATACATTAGGTGATAGAAAATAAGAACTACCTACATATATAAGTGTCCAGTCACACATATTTACATAGATACACATACACACATACTCACAAATATAAGTCTACAAATAACTACATATATATATATATATATATATATATATATATATATATATATATATATATATATATATATATATATACGCCTACAGAAGTAAGTATAAACTTATCAACCCACACAGCAATGTAAAAGAATATATAAACAAACCAAATATAAATATATAAACTCATACATACACATATATACAAAAACACATATACATACATATACACATACACACATACATACATATACATACATAAACATATGCATGTATACAGATATGTATATAAACTAAACACACAAATATACATATATACCAACACATATACAAACACAAGTATATACAAAAAAAACATACAAATGTAAATTCAACATACACCTATATAAACATATATAAGCACATACACATCCATACACATATATATATATACTATACACATATATACACACATACATATATATATACACTTAAAAATAGGAAGATATATACAGAAACCGACATATATTCTAACAATATTATCTTATTGACGATAAAATATAGTAAAAGTTCATAATAATTTTTTAAAAAGTAACCACACACAGTTGATGATTAAGTCTATAAGCAATAAAAAATCATTATCAAACAAAAGTAGATTTTAATTAGTATAGATGATACATTCCAAGCCACCAGGATATACATACAAATACATATACTAGGATATACGGACATACATCCACATATACAAATATATAATCATGTATAAATACCCGTATCGACACATCGACATATACACATATATAAGTACACCCCCATTCTCGCATATACATATAAATACACACATACAAATATATACATATATATACACATATACACACATATACACATATAAATAAAAATACATATACACATACGTATATATATAAATATATATATATACACATATACACATACACACACTCACATATACATATATATATATATATATATATATATATATATATATATATATATATATATATATATATATATACACCAACACACAAATACACATACATATAGATATATACACACATAGGCTTACACACGCAGCAGTAGACACAGACCAAAGTTTACATACCTTCACATACACACAAACAAGCTCACATATGATAGGTGTCAACATCCATACATACACTCTCACACACACACACACACATATATATATATATATATATATATATATATATATATATATATATATATATATATACACATACATATACATACCTATAATAACAAGTATAGATATATACGAACATACACAAAAATACAGAAAAATTCAACAATATATATATTCATAAACGTACATACCTATACATACATAAACATATATCCATATACATACACACACCCATATACATGTATCCTAACATACATACATAAACATATTCATACATACAGAAATATACGTAAATATACATATAGATACACAATACAACTTGATATATATAAATATATATATATACATACATATACACCAATATTTTTAATCTCTTCTCCTCCCTTTTACCTTCTTACTTTTTATATATATATATTAAAAAAACACTAACATATATATACACTTATATACACACATACACATCCAGTAGTACAAACACACATTCATACGCACAAATACATAGATGGATAACACTGTGTAGGTACACAATACACATTCATATCGACCATCAGGTTATAAAAGTAATAATCTATTAAACTTATAGTCACCTATCATTATACTCCTATTTGAAATAGACGTCATATATATTGTTGTGGAGGATCCACCTAATCTGCATAGGTGACTACCAACTATATAAATAATGGTTGGTACCGGAAGACGATGAGAAGGAATCACGAGATCCAACTAGAGACTCTGATCGACTGCGACTAGTCAACACATTCTCCAGGAACGTCTTCCCAGAAATATACAGAAATACTATATGTACTTATTGTGTAGACTTTCTTGTTATAATACATTCTTGTTCTAAGTACATTTTGTGTTGCATTATTATTCCATGCAATAGGCGAGATTCAACAATGAGTCAAGACCCAACATATATATATATATATATATATATATATATATATATATATATATATGGCGTCTATTTCAAATAGGAGTATACTCGAAAATAGCTTTTAAAGGAATAAAAATATCGGATTATATAAATCCACTAATTCTTTAGAAATTGCTTGGTTTACGTTTCGGATATGAAACTGGGTAGATACGGATATTTCAAGAAAAAAACTTTGTCAGATAGTGTCCTTTTTTGAAAGCTGTGACGCTCCATGTAGCCGAATGGTAAATCACACCGGATCAAACGCTTGTTTCACCTACAAAGGGGGATGAAACTTCGATTCGGAAAATATATTATCTTTCTTAACATTTATCGAATTCTAGGACGACAGATGTAATACAGTGCGTTTAAATTAAAATGGCTAGTCTATTTCAGATACAAGTTTCAACTATATTAACATTTGAAGTTTTATATATATATATATATATATATATATATATATATATATATATATATATATATATGGTGATTGCTATACCTTACTCAGATGAGACACGCCTCATATTGTACATAACTTGTAATGGCTTACGACTCGTTTCGGCGTCCATGGTCTCTCAGATTATTTGAGGCCAGCATTCGATTTCAATAATAATTACACACACACACACACACACACACACACACACACACACATATATATATATATATATATATATATATATATATATATATATATATATATATATATATATATATTAAAAAGAAGAGAGGTACCGCAAACCTTTTGGGTTGTAATGTGGGTTTTTAAAAAAATATTATTCTTTATTTTTCATAGTTTTACATAGTTTTACAACACGTGTTTCTGGTCTTACGACCGTCTTCAGGTAAAGGGTGGAGATTTCCACATATTTTTAAAAATAATTATTAAAAATAATTATTTTTTTTCCTTTATGTTTTTCAATGTTAATGTCTCATATAGAGAAGATTTAACATTGAAAAACATAAAGGAAAAAAATTAATTATTTTTAATAATTATTTTTAATAATATGTGGAAATCTCCACCCTTTACCTGAAGACGGTCGTGAGACCAGAAACACGTGTTGTAAAACTATGTAAAACTATGAAAAATAAAGAATAATATTTTTTTAAAAACCCACATTACAACCAAAAAAGTTTGCGGTACCTCTCTTCTTTTTAATATACACACTTTTCTCTCGTTGGAACCATTATAACCTCTTCATTTTATATATATATATATATATATATATATATATATATATATATATATATATATATAAGCGGCTGTTAGCATCAATATAATCATGGATATTTCATTTAGCTCTTTCTTCTCTGCTATGATTGTGCATATTTTCAAACCAAGCAGGTAAACAGATGTGCCCTTATGATTGTGTAAGCTAATAGACAGGGTTAAGCGTATGTCTCATGTTTGGTGCACTTGTCACTGACGACGTACATGTGTGTACTTTCTTAGCTGTGTTTGCAAGCATATGTAAGCGAATAACCTGGTAACGCTGGTATAGTAGGAGGAATTTTGATTTGAAAACCACAGTCGCCTTTACGCGTTGCTTTACTCACACGAGATTTAACGTGATCTAAAATGGTGGCTGTGACTTTCTGACTAGTTAGGTGGATGTAAACGAAATGGGGATGGAGTAAAGGACTGTTTAGTTCATCAGTCTGGAATGTTCGCTGGTGCCACCTCTCCCCTCGCTTCTCCCACCGTACGCTTGGTAAATGGAAAAACGTCAGGGAGGTGGTTGGGGAAATACAAAAGCTCCAATAACTGAGACAAAGATAAATTTCTCGTTTTTTTTTTTCTCGTCTGAATACAACACAGTTCATAGGATATGAACAAAAGGGATGTTTTTGTCTGCTCACCGATAAGTCTAGGTATTTTATTTATTTCATCTCTTTCAAAATCTGATTTTGTCTGTCCGTCCATTCGTAGACAGATAGTTAGATAAATAAAGTGATATATATCAGAAGCTCTGAAACAAAGATCATCTTGTAATATTTCAATTATGTACATATATAATGACCGGCCCTTCTCGTTTTCAGAGCACACGTATCTGCTTGCGTAGCGAGTCACTCTCTACCGTAGGAACCAGCTCAGTCACATTTGTTCAATACCTACATAAACCCAGAATGCAATTTATACTGCAACTGTGCTGCAGTATGTTCCAACATTCGGTCACAATGGAATGTTATTTCGTGCCAACAGAACCGTCTTTGTTTTTGTTTTGTTTTTTAAATCAATTCACCCCCAAGTAAGACAATAAAGTCATTGACCCAAGGTGTTACTGAGTGTTAGAGAACATGATAAAAACACACTATGAAGGAGAGAGAACAAGAATTAAGAATACAAAAGATGGTGGTTGACATTTCATTTAAATTTTTAAAGTTCAAAATTAACTCGGAAGCAAGCCAGAAGTGAGTTTCACAAGTGCGAGAGAAGGAACTATCAGCATTTCAACTGTAAAATGATGAGACCTTCCTGCCAATCTAGTACTGCGATTAAATTCATAAAGTCTAGGTACCAAAGAGGAAAGTTCATCAGAAGAATTTCTTTGAATGTATTTATAGAAACGGCACAAGGAATCTGTATTACAGCCGTGGGAAAGTAATTGAAGCCGAGACGCCAGGTCAGGGCCAATAATATTGCCAATTCTTCTTTGGAGTTTATCAAGAATCTTTAAATATATAGCAGGAGCACCAGGCCAGACGTGGTTGCAGTATTCGAAGCAAGGACGAATGGAAGACAGATTCTGGCAAGAAAAATTGTCTACCCGAACACAGTGAACCAACTCTCCAAGCAGTTGATTCAATATAGACCCTCCGCTTCATGTCAAACGTTTGTCTACCCATTCATACGGCTTGAGTCTACACGTGGTATGACTTACAGAGACTTTCCACACGCTTGAGACACTTCCCCAGACTGGACTCTGTCCTTATATACATATATACATGTACACAGAGAGAGAGAGAGAGAGAGAGAGAGAGAGAAAGAGAGAAAGAGAGAGAGAGAGTTTCCATAATTATGCATATTTATTATTGTAACCTAGAAAAGAGGATGTATGAGGAATAACCAAAACGGAGGTTCGAAATGAAATGATAATCTTTATAACATCAACAAAATACAATACTCGCCAGCGGTATGAAGTAGGTAAACCACTGCTAGTGGTGAACTACTTAGACTGCATATTACTTCCATTTACAAAAGTGGCCAACCTATTTATGAGGATTGGGATATACCCGTTAGTGTTCATAGGTACAGTATATAACATTTATATAATTATAATCACTCAACACAATGTCATATTTTATGTTAGCCATTGTTTTCACAATAAAATTAATATTAACCGACTCCTGTACAATCTTTGAAATATAGCATGGGAATTTTAACTTATAATATCTACCGCTTTTGATAATATGTTCTTTTGAGGGCGTCACGTTTTATTATGCAATCTACATTTAACAAAACATTTTACTTAAATCAATACGTGTTGTAATGTTTTCTTTGTTCAAAAGAGCTAAAAGCTGTTAGAGATTATCGAAGGAACAGAAGACTGAGTAGAGAAAATAAAGAAGATCTTTATTAAACACTTATACAGAAAACAGAAAGACTTGAGCAAACCAAATACTCAAAACCTCCTCTAATGTGGCTACTTGCCATATTTATAATTAGGAATATTCCATTGTCACAGTAGTAGGAAAGAGCGGGAAGTACGCTGGGTCCTACTCTCTAACAACATGTAAGACGCAGAAACATATTTTTGATGAAACAATATCCTATATACATAGATAAATTACAAATTTCAATATTATACATCTTACTTGGGCTCCTTTCCATTCTATAACATTCATCAGTCTTTCAACCATTGGTTTTACGTCCTGCGTATGACAATAAACTACATCCTGCAGCAAGGCCTCTAATCGGGAGGTTTGGAGGAGGATCGAACCATATCATAATTGTTGTTGCTGTTTCCAGGTCCACCATGACCCGGGGTGGTAGCACCTGTTAGGGACCCAGTTATGGACAAATAGTTAACCCCCAAACTGAGGTCAAAACACTGTGAAAGTATAAAAATACATTTTTATAGTAAAAATTGTTGGGGCGCACCCACCTTCACAACCACAATAGACTGATCCTATTATTATAAATAGAACAGTAGTTCTAGAGACTGTGAGTAGTGTAGCAGTGTAGTGCAGTGCAGAGTGAGACTTCTGTAGTGATCAGTTACACTTCCGTTTCTCGACCGGAAGATACCGTTGGACTTTATTACTATTACTTATTGTTACTACTAACCTACGTTCGTTCTACTACTAATCTCTCTGATGTAAATACTTCTCTGAATATACCAGTATTTTTCCCTACGACTGTGTTTGTTCGTTATTACCATATACTCACGTGAAAACACTCAATATCTCAACAGTGGCGACGAAGGATGTTTTATTGATCTCAACAAAAATAGCAGTAATATATTTGCATAGTAAAAAATTACATCAATAGATATTTAAATATGTTACCAGCAATGCATTTCTGTCAACAAACAACAATACTACCAGCAAAATATTTTTGAAAGAAAAATGTTCCCAACAATATATTTGTCAATAAACAAGAATATTACTTGCAATATTTTTTGTAAGAAAAATGTTACCAGCAATACATATTTGTCAATAAACAACAATATTACTTGCAATATTTTTTGTAAGAAAAATGTTACCAGCAATACATATTTGTCAATAAACAACAATATTACTTGCAATATTTTTTGTAAGAAAAATGTTACCAGCAATACATATTTGTCAATAAACAACAATATTACTTGCAATATTTTTTGTAAGAAAAATGTAACCAGCAAAACATATTTGTCAATAAAGAACAATATTACTTGCAATATATTTTTGTAAGGAGAATCTTACCTGCAATACAATTTTGTCAATAAAGAACAATATTACCAGCAATATATCTTTGTAAGAAAAATGTTACCAGCAATACATTTTGTCAATAAACAACAATATTTCAAGCAATATATTTTTGTAAGATAAATGTTACCAGCAATACATTTTTGTCAATAAACAACAATATTACTTGCAATATATTTTTGTAAGAAAAATGTTACCAGCAATACATTTTTGTCAAACAACAATATTACTTGCAATATTTTTTGTAAGAAAAATGTTACCAGCAATACATATTTGTCAATAAAGAACAATATTACTTGCAATATATTTTTGTAAGGAGAATCTTACCTGCAATACAATTTTGTCAATAAAGAACAATATTACCAGCAATATATCTTTGTAAGAAAAATGTTACCAGCAATACATTTTGTCAATAAACAACAATATTTCAAGCAATATATTTTTGTAAGACAAATGTTACCAGCAATACATTTTTGTCAATAAACAACAATATTACTTGCAATATTTTTTGTAAGAAAAATGTTACCAGCAATACATATTTGTCAATAAAGAACAATATTACTTGCAATATATTTTTGTAAGGAGAATCTTACCTGCAATACAATTTTGTCAATAAAGAACAATATTACCAGCAATATATCTTTGTAAGAAAAATGTTACCAGCAATACATTTTGTCAATAAACAACAATATTTCAAGCAATATATTTTTGTAAGACAAATTTTATCAGCAATACATTTTTGTCAATAAACAAAAATGTTACCAGTAATATTTTTTGTAAGAAAAATGTTACCAGCAATACATTTTGTCAATAACAAACAATGTTACTTGCAATATAGTTTAGTAAGAAAAATGTTGCCAGCAATACAATTTTGTCAATCAACTACAATGTTACCAGCAATATATTTTTGTAAGATAAATGTTACCAGTAATTCATATTTGTCAATAGACAGCAATATTACTTGCAATATATTTTTGTAAAAGAAATTACTAATGTTCTTAAGAAAATTAAATTTCAGCATTAAATGACCCATGAGGAGTTGATATGCCGTTAAACAAACAAACAAACAATCCATTGATTTTCTTGATTGTTTTGATTTTAACATTATTTTTATACTATTTTTATTACTTCTCGAAGTCGGATAATCTCATCCCACCAACTACGGGTAAAACAGTGGGACTTGTATATGGAAAAAGCATTGTTATCTTCAAAATAATTGTTGATGCAATATTCATTTGAAAAAATAATTCTTGCAATTTAAATCAGATTTCGGCTTTAGGTATCCCACAATGACTTGCTAAGCAGCAAACAAATACAAAACAAATCAATTATTAATTCCCAGAGAATTTCTTTGTCTGAGTATTGGTTTTAATTCCTGCATATAACTCTTTTAATGATGGATCATAAGCTTAATGTTGGATCTGGAAAGATTAAGGGATATTCCATTAATCTGGTGAAGCTTTTTGGAAAAATGACTCTCGGAAGTCTCCTCTTGTATAAATAAAATGTTGTTATTTGTACCTCTCAAAAAATTGTCACTTCCAAAAACATAAATAATTATCTTTGTTTTGTTTGCATCATCTTCATCAACTATGAATAGTTTTCCACTGTTTCTCATAAACACTGATTGCCACTCGCTACTCGATCGCTGTTTTCCTTCGTATTCCATTAGTGAGGAGGAAGTTCCACTCAGTCATCTTCTCCATTAGAACTGCTGTATTGCAAAACGGACTCCCGATAGGATACTTCTCCGATCACTACAATTTTAACCTCTTCAAATATAAGGTCAAACGCTAACTATTTTACATACCTCCATAAATATGCACCCCTTCTTACCCCATTACAACAACCTCCTTGAGCGACTCTCTATCTTCAGTGGCTCTTGGGACTTGTATTGAATGAACAATAGTGTAGAAGAAAATCAACTATAATTTTGCTATCTCCAATACCCGCCCGGAATATTCCACCTCCCTGATGTTGTCCCATAAATCGTCTTGATTGACACATTGTCCTCTATAAATGTAGAGTAAGATGGCCTCAATCCCCTAACCTAATTACAGAAGATCTCAAACCTTTTGCAAAAAGAAACCTGTCCAAACATAAAACTTGTTGATCATCAGTTCTTTGATCAGAGGAAACTGAAATGTCGCTTTTTGGAAACATGAATTCGTTTAAAACGAAAAGAAATTCTTTTAACACAAAGAATAATTTAACTTCAAACCAACAAATAGATTTCAGATAAATATTCTGGGCGACTTCGAAAGTATGAATAGCAGCATGAAAAGGTTTGGGAAGAAATTATCGAGCAATGATACGAACTATAAAGACAACTTGTTCAAGAATAGATTCATTAACAATAATGTCAACGTTTTGGAATGATACATCTATCAGATCCTTGTTTATCAAAACACCAGACCTTGTAGAAAAAATGTCACAATGCATTATGCAAAACTACAGTGGTGGAAATAAGGATAAGGAACTCCATGAAATTGTTAATAATTTTTTTTATTACTGCACAAATTCCTCTGAAAATTTGTGTGGTACCTACATCCGATGGGTATTAATATACATATTCGATTTTATAACAACTTTCTACAAAAAAAGTTAACAAAACTTCATTTTCGAGGATGGAAATAGTTATAAGTGTTATGGTCCAGGTTCCTTGTACCACGGTGATGGTCCAAGGTAGATCCAATGAAGAATTCCTCGAACACAGGTATGGAATAACACAGATATATATTACAAATAGAATATATGTACAAAAGAGTAGAAGTGTTAGTAATAATAATCAGGTTAGGTGAGAGAGAACTAGGTTGTCTCGAAGTATCACTATTCCAATGTCTTACAGTAATCGTCGAGCCGACTGCCCGACTCTCTCTCTCTCTCTCTCTCTCTCTCTCTCTCTCTCTCTCTCTCTCTCTCTCTCTCTCTCTCTCTCTCTCTCTCTCTCTCTCTCTCTCTCTCTCTCTCCGCTGCTTCCTCTTGAGGTGCAGTATTTATGGGGTACGGACGAGTCCATTACAATTATGGGTAGGTTCCCATAACAATAAGAGAGTTTTGGAAATGTGCATATCTGGTTTACTTCAGAATGCCAAAGGAAGAATAAGCGCATGCGCAGATTATAAAAAAGACTCTTATCGTGATTTTAAGCCACGTGAGTCCTATTTAAACATTTCATAATTGAATACAATTACTTCAAAATGCCTAGGAACTCCCCCCTTAATGAAAATGAAAAAGGGCAAATTTCTGCCTATAAACTGGAAGGAAAATTTATTAGTTTCATTGCAAGACGTCCCGAACAGTTGTGAGAAATTATCTAAAGGACTCTGAATCGTATGGCACCAGAAAACCTACAGGTCGTCCACCTAAAATTACAAATGCAGCCAGACGTCGACATTTTTGAGAAGCTTCTAAAGGACAACCAAGCTCAAGAGATCTGCAAAAATCTCACAATTTACCCATCACTCAAAGAAAAGTTCGTCAAGTTCTCCAAAAATCGCCAAATCTCGTGTATCAAAACAGGAAGACAGCCCCTGCTTTAACTGCTAAACACAAGAAGATGCGCGTAGATTGGGTAAAGAAAAAGTAACATGGACAAAGGAGAAATGGGAAACCGTGGTGTTTTCTGATGAGAAAAAGTTTAATTTGGATGGGTCCGATGGCTATCAGTGTTATTGGCATGATTTAAGAAAGGAGAAGCAGCTATTTTCAAAAAGACCATTTGGAGGAGGATCTGTTATGGTTTGGGGAGCTTTTCCTCCGTCTGGAAAGGCTGATTTAGTAGTGATGGAAGGGAAACCATCTCTGCTCGATATATCAATGTGTTGGAAAAAAGTCTTGTCCCATTTATGAATCGTCTAGACACCAATAATGCCATTTTCAGCAGGACAACGCAGCCATACACACTTCTAAGCTCATAAAAGACAGGTTTAAAAGAAAAAATATTGAAGTTTTTGACTGGGCGTCTAAGTCTCCCAATAGAACGGAATTTGTAGGGAATTTTGTCAAGAAGAGTATACAAAAGTAAACATCAATTTGAAGATAGAGAAACTTTAAAATCTTGCATTAAACAGTATTGGAATGGAATTCCATCTGAAACTCTTAGAAAACTTATTGATTCAATGTAAAACAGGTGTTGTTGAAGTATTACAATTGAAAGGGAATAAATGTAAATATTGAATTTTGTATAATTTTGCTGTTAAATACAACATTTCAAAACTCTCTTATGCTTATTTCCACCTTCGAAAACATATTTTTTAAAATAACATTCTTAATAATTTATTTTGATTTGGGTGGAAAGTTGTTATAAAATCGATTATGTATACTAATACCCATTGGATCTAGGTACCACCCACACATTTTCAGAGGAATTTGTGCAGTAATAAGAAAATTATTAACAATTTCATGGGGTGTCTTATACTTATTTCCCCCCCTGTATATACTCTATCTTCAGTAAAGTTCAGAAAAGAAATTGAGAACAAATTTGACTTTGAAAACCCAGCATTGCATCAAATACTTTAATTGGTTTTTAATTGGTTTGTTACAGGCATTCAGAGGATACATTAATAATGATAATAGTCACATTAGCCGTTTCCTTATAAGGAAACATTCTGCATTCATTGACCGATCAGCCAGTACTGCTTTCGGTTGAAATTTATAAAATCTTTCTCTAGAAAAAAATGTTTTTTTTTTTGGAAAATAGGTTTTTCAAGCCCAGTAGCGGTTATCACTCTTTTTCTGTTTATCTTGTACAGTTCTTTGTGATTCTGTAGCACCAGGCCATAATGTTCAAAGAACGATGATTTTTGCCAAGACCCTCGGGTTTTAATAATTGATTTTAGAACGAGGCTGTATACAGCTGGCAGTTTAGATATTTCAGATCGGGATTGGTACATGACATTCATATGAATGTCTCGTCATCATCTACTATGAGTTACTCGATCCAAGTGAAAGCTTTCTACACAGATTTCATCAGGGACATAAGCATTTCTGTTGAGCATTGCAGCAGTATCAGTCAGCAATAACAAACTAAATGCTCGTTATGCTACATTACAATGACAGTCTTGATTCAACAGATCAAAATCGAAGATGGACTGGGAAAGTTCACGTCAACTTCTCCCAACCATCTTCATGTTATCATTTGCTTCGATAATTAAAAACATTTACCTTGTGTCAGCATATTCTAATATATAGTCGGGGTTCCTTAAAAAAAACTGTCACTATTAAGAAAAAGGAAAAAATCGTTAGAAACAATGAAATAAGTACGGAACTATTATGTAATATCAGTCCTCCTATGTGGCAGTTCGGTACTGTTTTCTTTGTTTCTGTTGCTTCATGTATCTTCTTTATCTTTGAGGAGATTGTCCAGCATTCACTGCCATATAAGAGAACTGATATTACATAATAGTCCAGGCTCTCTTTTCTTTGTTTATGTTGCTTCAAGTCTCTTCTTCATATGTAAGAAAAGAGGACTGAAATGTTATGTAATATCACTCCTCCTATATGGCAGTGAATGCCGAAGAATTTCCTTACATATGAAGAAGAGACTTGAAGCAACAAAAACAAAGAAAAGAGTATTGAACTGTTATGTAATATCAGTCCTTCCATATGGCAGTGAATGCTGAACAATCTCCTTACATATGAAGAAGAGACTTGAAGCAACAGAAAGTAAAAAAACAGTACTGAACTGTTATGTAATATCAGTCTACCTATATGGCGATGAATGACGAAAAGTCTCCTCAAAGATGAAGAAGAAAATTGATGCAACATAAATATGGTTCTACAGAAGGATGGTGAGAATACCATGTACCGAACACATGAGCAGCGACAAAGTTTTAGAGAAAACTGAAACAAAAGGAAGACTTATACTTAACATCCGAAAGAGATTGTTGAAATTTCTAAGGCACATAATGAGGAAGGAAGACTTTAAAAATCTGATACTCACAAGACAAATTGAAGAAGAAACACAATTTATTAAGAGCTACAAAGGACAGGAAATCGTGGAGAGCCATGATCGCCAACGTCTTGAAGGGATATGATACAAAGAAAAAAAAGAAGCTCTAGAATTTTATCGTCGTGTAAGGGACAGTAGGAAAGACGAATGGCCTAATTTAAAGAAATGGAAGCTATGGAGAACCACGACCGCACACGTCCTGAAGTTACATAAAATAAAGAGAGAGACTGTGATTATTATTTATTTTTTTTGTTTTTTGATAAATTCAAATTGATTTCATCTGTACGTATTTTTGATCTTTTTCTTTAAAATGCAATAATTTTTATTTACATTATTCACATCCAGACTAATGTCCTCATCTTTGTTGGTATTATCAAATCATTTCGACCGTTGTGCTCTCCAGACTGCATCTGTTGCCTGTTGATCCGGGTAACTTTCAGATAATTAAACCCTTTATTTAATCTACGAGCGTAGTTTCAACCTCAGTTATCTCCCTTGAGTAACTCAACTCTCCAAGTTTTTCTTCCTCCCTGTCGCCAAGCATTGAACTCAAAGCTCTTTGGGTCAAGTCACTGGATTACGTCAATTAATACTTTTAGCCACTGGGCCATGTGTCCATAGAACTAGAAATATCGACCCCCGCAGAATAAAATAAAGGATTCGGTTCAAATTTCCAACATATATCACCTGAAGAAAGCCGAATCGTACAATGGCCGAAACATTGTGAATATGCCAATAAAGATGAGGGCAATAAGTCCGAGCGAGGTAAATAGGGTAAATAGTTACAATAGCTCATCTCAGAAATATAGACCTGAAGAAGGCCGGAGCGTACAACGGGCAAAACATCGTGAATATGGCAATACGGATCAATACAACAGTCCAAACGATGTAAATAGGGGAAATAGTTACAATACCTCATCTCAGAAATATAGATAGATCCTGGTGAAGGCCGGAGCGTACAACGACTGAAACTTCGTGAATATGAGAATCATGATGAGGACAACAGTCCGAATGATGTAAATAGTGTAAATAGTGTAAATAGCTAAAATACCCCCATATCGTAAATATATACACATCCTGAAGAAGACCGGAGCGTACAACGGCCGAAACGTCGTGAATATGGCAAAAAGATGAGGACAACAGCTTGAACGATGTAAATAATGTCAATAGTTAAAATATCCCATCTCAGAAATATAGACAGATCCTGAAGAACGCCGAAGTGTACAACAGCCGAAACGTCGTGAATATGACAAAAAAGATTTGGACAACAGTTCAAAAAATGTAAATAGTGTAAATGTAAATAATATAATATTTTTGCGAAAAGCACCACAAGAACTTTCTTTGGAATCAATAATTCAAAGTAATGTCGCTTGTCTCGTAAATAACGAACTTTTTCTTACCAAAAAAACCAACATCTCTTCACAATGTCTCTTAATTGTTACTGTTAGCCAAGTCTGGGCTGGAAGCTGGCAGTCGTCGGTAATGCATTGTTTCGTAGAAAATAAAAAAAACCTGAATCTATTTGCACGGTCATCAAAGAATTTAATCGTTCGATTGTTGTTAATGCGACTGTCACAGAGTGCACAAACCCCAGTCTTTTATCCATTTATTTTTATTTTTGACAATTCATCTTTCTCTTTATTGTGTTACAGGCTAAATATTTTATTGCATTATTGGTTTCTGCATGGGAATTTAATCTTGAATGTATGCCGAGTGATTACAACGTTCAATTTCAGACCATGAAACCTGTGTCCGAATCTCAACATGGTCGATTTATCAGCAAGGTGGGGGTCACCTCGAGCTGGTGTAATGGTTAGCAAGCTTGCTTCGCTATAACAATTACAAGTGAGTTCGATCCTCACTGGGTGCCCCATAATTTCGACTTTGTGCCACATCTAAGCTACGCTTGGAAAATCATTTTATCAGGAAAGTGTTTTTTTTTTAATGTTGTCTGTGAAGGAGATCCCAGCGCGCGGCAACTCTCGAAAGTGCCTGAAAACCATACCATAGGTTGACCAAAGTCTTGGATTGACGTAACTGTTTGGAGGCCGTTGATGGTCGTGCGAGCATGAAATCTCAAGACATTTTGACCGAGGGTTTGAGTGTGGTGACCTTGTTAAGAAATCTGTTGATCATGATGCGCTCTTTCTAAAATCCGCTCAGCCTTGTTGCAGTATAAACCACATGCGGTATATGTGGGTGTTGAGAAAACACAAATGTGCCTGAGTAGACGTCTACAATAGGGATTTGCTAGTCGCCCAAACAGAATAATGTGCACGGAAACAAGTAGTCGGCCATTATGTATGCATGTATTCTCCAGAGCATGTTGTTAAAGCACCATAGCCAGAAACCTCCATTGAAAGCGCCTAAAATTAACCAGAAGCTAAAACTAATAATGCTCTGCGTGTGCATTTAATGCCATATCCTATGATTGCTTGAAATGTCATTGTTGTCCCTACGTCAGAAACATCCCACCCAAGGAAAACGGTTAACCTGTATACTTCATTAGGCTACTTGTTGCCAAAACAAATGCAGGTTTCGGTAGCCATTTGAGAGCCCATGAAAGAGTCCATCAACGGTTTATTTAAGGAAGTGGTCCTTACTTGAAATCGAGTAGACAACCGCCATGTATATATGCTGACCTCCATTGTGATGTTTCCGGCGGGCTTTACTTAGACCAAAGCAGGAAAATCGAGTCATATTCAATGTTACCGTAACAAAGCACCAACCCATTACGAAATGTTATTGAACACTAACTATCCGCGTGACATTTGTGGAAAACTGTACAAGTCAACTGTATATGCATATATTTTATTAATTCATCCCAAGCAAGACGATAATGCCACTAAGCTGCAAGGGGCTATTGAAAGTCGAAGGGAGTGAGAATTATTTAGAAGGAACTAGAAATACAATACCGAACAGGAAACGAGGGATAAACCACTACTTCTGTTCAAAAGACTGGGGAGGAGTTTGAACCTAAGTAAATTACACACACACACACACACACAGACACACACACACACACACACATACATATATATATATATATATATATATATATATATATATATATATATATATATATATATATGGTAATTGCTATGCGTTAATCAGGTCAGACACTCCTCCTCATGTTTTACATAACTTGTAATGGATTACGACTGGTTTCAGCGTCCATGGTCCCTCAGATGACTTGAGACCAGCATACGTTTTCAATAATAATAATAATAATAATAATTATAATTATATATATATATATATATATATATATATATATATATATATATATATATATATATATATATATATATATTACATGAATCATTCATACAAAAAGCAGATAAGTAAAGTTAATGATATAAATGGCGAAAAACATCTTCGCAAACAAATTTATAAAGATTACATTAACCCACGAATCTCTAGATGAATGTTATGATCCCTGTTTTTAAGAAATTCAGGTGGTATAAGGTCTTTTTTCGCAAGTACTTTCATCTGTTCATACAGACATCGTCAGGCATGGAAATTAGTTTGTTGTTGTTTTTTGTTTTTTAGTACATCCAGGTAATAACGGAACACGAAAGATTAGATTTGAATCGAAAGATGTTTTTTAGAATTGTGTTATTGTTAACGGATAAGAAATTTTTTTGGAGCGTGCGGTCGCAACGCTAAGGTAGAATTTATTTGTAAATTTAAGATGGTAATATGGTAATTTGAGAATTCTTTTGTTGTAGTAGTTTTTCAGTCGATGTGGCATGAACTAAATTGTTCAATAAATAGAACAATGTTGCAGTTATTATCCCGGTAATTTGCACGTCGGATCAATTTAAATCAAAATATGTGGTGCAGTTCAATTTATATTACATTCATCATTCATACAAATTTGTAATATAAATTGTAATATAAATTGAACTGCACCACACACACACACACACACATATATATATATATATATATATATATATATATATATATATATATATATATATATATATATATATTAAATGTAGCGTATTTCCTTTCGCATAAGACTGGTTCTTATTTTAAAATGTAGCAAACAACTGCCTAGCATCTAATACAGCCATATTACAGATGGGAAACAACCAAATATCTGTAACGGTAGGCTGAGTCCGCGTGGTATAAAAATTATTACTAGTAATAAAATAATGGAAACAGCCTTACTACATATTGCTTACACTACGTCTGTAGTTAAGAGGGATGTTCCATATCACTCTACGGTATCCTCCTGTAAAGGTAACACAGTCTACATTAACACAGGTAAATAGACTTTTTGAATTTCAGCGCAGTACTAGACTGGTGTCGAGATGGCATCAATTTACAGTTGTGCTGGCTCAGTGTAGCCGTAAGTTTTATGCTAAGTTTCTTTTCTCGCACTTCTCGCTTGTATAACTCTGTCTAGCTCCATGCTTTCCAGCCAACTTTAATCTTCAAAAATTTAAATGCAATATCAATTGCTATCTACAGTCTTTCTGATTACACCTCTTTTTTTCTTGATTCTTAGCAATAGTTCTGTTTTCTAATTCTTCCATACGTAGTAACGCCTTGAGTCTTAGTGGCTTTATTGCCTTGCTTGGGTAAACTCGATTAAAAAAATACTCCAACACTCTTCTGGTGGCCATTGATTGCTATATTAAGAATCTTTCATTTTGTCATGATATTGCTTACTGGGACATCATATATAAATGTAACCGCTTCATGCTTTTAATAGACAGATGTCAAGAATTATTGTACGAAATTATTGAAATATTGCATAGATTTGAGAACTGATCGTATTACTGGCGACGGTATGCTACCATGGGTCCACCTGATGGCTGATTGCGGTAAAACAAAACATCCCAGCCAGAAATAAGAAGATTCACATCCTGTATGATCAATATACATATATATATATATATATATATATATATATATATATATATATTTCAATAAATACTTGATGAAACATACCAATTTTTCCCACAAAATATCTAGTAAAATAAACGGCATCTTATATAAGGGTGGGTATTATGCGAAGGCAAATGATATATATATATATATATATATATATATATAAGTAATGAAAATCTTGGTAATTCGTATGGGTAATCCAAGTTGGATTAAATCCGGAGAGCTCAATGTTAAATCAGAACGATTAATTTAATGAAAACAGTCAACTTTAAGGGTTCATTGGTTATAATTTATTTCCCCAGGGAATTTCTTTTTCCCTGGCTCATCAGACCACACTTCCATGGATGAAAAAATGAATTTAAATTTACGTATATTTTTATACACTTTTGAGGGGTGTATAAAAAATATGCGTAAATTCAAAATTAAGGAAAATAAAGTATAATATCTTTTTTAAATCCCCGTTACAACCAAAAACATTTGCGGTTTCTCTCTTCTTTTTAATTTACAACTTTTCTCTCGTTGGGACTACTTTAACCTCCTCCTCTTATATATATATATATATATATATATATATATATATATATATATATATATATATATTTAACGTCTAAGCTGACCAGGGATTTGTTTCTTATGTCAATATTGCTTAACTTATTGAGAAGAGTGCCTGAATTCTTTACATGCGCGTCACTTATGGTGCCCAGAATTGGGGTGAGAAATTTACCAATGGGTAGTCCTCTCTCTGGATTCCTAGCATGCATATTTCTAGAATTTCTTGAGTCTGGACCTTTCAAATATATAATCCCTGATGATACACATTACTTCCGTTACATCGATGACATTTTATTCATTTACCCACAGAAACATGATTTAAACAAAATCACCGATAGATTGAATAGAGTAGAACCTACTATAAAATTTACCCACGAACTTGAATCGAATAATTCTCTACCTTTTCTAGACATACTACTTACTAGAAATAATAACAAATTAGAATTCAAAGTATATCGTAAACCCACATGCAAAAACGACTATTTACACTTTTACTCTCACAATGATACTAGGACTAAGAGAGGTGTTATTATTGGATTTTACTTGAGAGCTCTTCGAATCTGCTCAGCAAAGTATTTAGATGACGAATTTAGTTATATCGAGGATACCTTCTCAAGCCTTTCGTATCCGAGACAATTAATACTCGGCGCTAAGCATAAAGCCTTGAAAATTCATAAAGTTCGTTCTTCAGTGAAAAATAACATACCGACTACTATATATATATATATATATATATATATATATATATATATATATATATATATATATATATATAATTAAATAACAATTACCTTATCAAAGAATGTTCGTTAATCTTTAACCAAACTTGTATAATTTCTGTCCAAATGCATGCAATTTAAACTATATGTCATACATATTGATATAAAAATCTATCGCCATATCACAATATCTGGTCTGTTTGTATCGAGCAGTCGGTGTGTATGGTGAAATCTCAAAATAAAACAACACTCACATTCTTGAAGTGTTGGCTATTTTTATCATACCCTGTATGGAATAGTGGAAAACGTTGGAATCATCTTCGGCATGGAAGTCATTGATTTTTCCGTATTCGAGAGCCAGACATTTATGCAACGTTTCATGTGGCTACAAATTCCAATGTTCGAGATTGAGGAACGGCCACAAATGTTGCATGCACCGTTGATGAAGTTGTGGTTTTCTTGGCCTCTCTCTGATGAGCCAAGGTGATCTCAGATAATAACAGCTGACAACGGATTGATTGATACTATCGAAGGTGTAGTTAATCTTAAGCGATAATATTGTGTAACATTGTGGGTGTACAATAAAGTAGAACAAACATCGACTTATAAATAGCCACACAGGTTGTTGGAAATATATACTATACATAAATATATAATGTATTTCTGAAATACGATATATTTTACAAGACCCATAGACGGCTATGTGTCCCGCAAGAAAGAACGGGTAAAAGGAACAGGACTAGCCGAAGTCTTTTCATTGTTTTTTGAAATGACCGATCAGGAATGAACAAAAATGGGAGATTTCATTTCGTGTTGAGCAGATGGCCTAAAAGAAGACTAGAGGAGGAAATTTATCTCATTCTTTGTGCCCTCTTCGTCGCTGACGATTAGTCGGCAATATTTCCCTGGTTGAGACAATAAAAATTTGGATAGATCCTATGAGTTGTGCCACTTATTATTACAATAAATGTTTTATGATTTTCAGGGGGAAATCGAAACGGTTCTATTTGGGGTATTGGCCTGAGGATGGTTAAGGCGATCCACACGAAAGTAACGACCGCAATTCGCCCAAACACCAGTGCGAAACATTTAGTGTCAATGTTACAAATGAAATATCTTCTAATGACGACATTGTCCTACCCTACTATGCCTTTTATTGAATTCCTTTGGTGCCGGTGTATAGAATACATATTGTAGATGACCACTAGTGACCTCAGCATGTTGACGGACCGAAATTTGTTAAAATATGTGATTGGTTAAAACTTGTCAGCGAGTTTTGGATTTCTTCTGTTTCCGAATATTTTTCATATTATTATTATTATTATTATTATTATTATTATTATTATTATTATAAGCCAATATTTAAACGAAGTCCCCAAATCTAATTCGGTGCTTTATTTTTTGACATATCTATACAGGAATCCTGCTATAGACAAACACTGAAAATTCACTTCTGATATTTTTTTCAGTTCCTAATATGACTTCTCTTTTTAAGTGGATTTTAATGATTCTCTGAGTCGGTAAACATTAATTTCACTGTTTAAAAATAAGCTAGAATGTCTACTCAATCACACATAGCCACTATATATATATATATATATATATATATATATATATATATATATATATAATATGGAGAAAACAACTGAAAAGTTCCAAATTAAAAAAAATTGAATGTGTTTTTGTGAAAGTATTTATTTATATTTCATATATATATATATATATATATATATATATATATATATATGATATTTCAGATCTGCCCCGATCTTTCATCAGAAATAACTGCATTCAGAAGTTTATTTTAAAGTAGCGACGGACGGTACCGGAAAAAAAACTTCTGAATACAGTTATTTCTGATGTGAGATCGAGGCAGATCTGAAATATCAAATATATATAAAAAAAAAATATATAAATAAATACTTTCACAAAAAAGTCATCCAAGTTTTTCATTTGCAACTTTTCATTTGTTTTCTCCATATTATATACATATCAAGAAAGTGTACGTGGCTTCTCATTATGCTATATATATATATATATATATATATATATATATATATATATATATATATATATATATATATATATATATATATATATATGTATATATAAATAAAAAGGAAAGAACAGTAAGATATAAAATCCGGTGTTCTTATAGATATTTTTATTTTTACACAATAGTGCTCTATGTAAATTTAAATTTACAGAGCATTAATATTATAAATTAATAGATTTAAAATATGGTTTTACCGCTACACAGTGATGACCATGTTTCAGAAATGGAAGCTAAAGCCCCTGAATTTAATTTTGTTATTAAACCAAAGACATTAGTTCCATTTCCTCATCAAGCGAATTTTGGAGTAACTTACTTTTTAAAATTTACGGTTGTTAACGGCACAGGAAAGATTCATAGTTTGAGGGTTTCCAAGGTTACCGATAAATCCATTCATCTAGACAAGGGGTGGTAGAGGGTTCAATTTTTAATTTTCGTTGTCTCAGTTAATAGTTACATTTGAAAGCGGGGTTATGTTTAGGGATGGGTAGGGATGTATCTTTTAACAAATTCTGACATCCGCTAAATTCATGTCATCTGGGTTTATTTCTAACGGCAAAAATTCTTATGGTATTATTTCTATTTGTATATTTAAAGATTTTGATGGACTGTTTAAGTTAGAATATGTTTTATCCACCTTTCTAAAAAGTTATTTTTAATATTTGATATACTATACTTCTAGTTAAAAACCAAGTAAATGTATTAGGATTACTTACAGTATTTAAAATTATTTATTCTTATCGAGTATAAGTAAATATTATTTTATTTTATTTTATTTTATTTTATGTAAACTTTATGACAATGACGGCAAAGGTGGTTAAATTATTTCACTAATTCAATAAACTTAGTATTATAAATGTATATATGTATGTATAAAGGACATTTAATGTTCAATATTATATTCTAACTTATTAATTTCACATGACTTTCGGTGTTCACTTGGATTCTTTCCAGTGTTTGAATTGCTTTGAGAGAGGTGTTATGGTTAGAGTACGTTTTATTTAATTACAATTTTAAAAGATATTTAGGTTAGAATCTGTTTTATTTAATTTCAATTTTAAAACATTTTTAAAATTCTACTTTCAAATTTAACTTTTTAATTTTAATCGGCTATATTTCTTTATAAACCAAGTAAATGTAATATAATTATCTACATTATTTAAAATTATTTATACCCATCAAATATGAGTATGTATAATAATCAGGTAATTTTTTTTTTTTTTTTTTTTTTTATAGATTATTTAAAGATTATTTAAAGAAAACTTTTGGCAATGACGACAAAAAATAGCTATTTCATTTCTCTGATTCAGTAAATTTTTATTTTTTATAAACTTAGTAATATATAGTTTCTCATGTATGCATAAAGGACATGGGTCATTTAATGACCTACATATTCTAGCTCTTCTTATTAACTTCCATTTCACTGTAGGTGTTTTATTGCTGGAAAGAATCCAAGTGAACACCGAAAGTCATGTGAAATTAATAAGTTAGAATATAATATTGAACATTAAATGTCCTTTATACATACATATATACATTTATAATACTAAGTTTATTGAATTAGTGAAATAATTTAACCACCTTTGCCGTCATTGTCATAAAGTTTACATAAAATAAAATAAAATAAAATAAAATAATATTTACTTATACTCGATAAGAATAAATAATTTTAAATACTGTAAGTAATCCTAATACATTTACTTGGTTTTTAACTAGAAGTATAGTATATCAAATATTAAAAATAACTTTTTAGAAAGGTGGATAAAACATATTCTAACTTAAACAGTCCATCAAAATCTTTAAATATACAAATAGAAATAATACCATAAGAATTTTTGCCGTTAGAAATAAACCCAGATGACATGAATTTAGCGGATGTCAGAATTTGTTAAAAGATACATCCCTACCCATCCCTAAACATAACCCCGCTTTCAAATGTAACTATTAACTGAGACAACGAAAATTAAAAATTGAACCCTCTACCACCCCTTGTCTAGATGAATGGATTTATCGGTAACCTTGGAAACCCTCAAACTATGAATCTTTCCTGTGCCGTTAACAACCGTAAATTTTAAAAAGTAAGTTACTCCAAAATTCGCTTGATGAGGAAATGGAACTAATGTCTTTGGTTTAATAACAAAATTAAATTCAGGGGCTTTAGCTTCCATTTCTGAAACATGGTCATCACTGTGTAGCGGTAAAACCATATTTTAAATCTATTAATTTATAATATATATATATATATATATATATATATATATATATATATAATGATGATGATGATAGACTCTCTTGTCATTTTCGACATATGAGTGCCTTTCAGTTTTTATGTTTATGTTTCATATGAGTTATCGATCCTGCACAAGATTTGCAAACAAATACAGACGAAGGGTTGACCGTCATATCGGCTGATGTATTAACCCGAGATTTAATGATAAATATTAATTCGTTCAGATGGTTGGCGACGATTCTTTTCAAAGTTAGTTATACCTCGGTAGCAGGTATTTCTCCAGTTTGCTTGGTTTTCAACAGCAAATTCGAACTCCTCTATAGGGATGTTTGCAGCAATTAAATTGTATTTAAGTTTGTGCTTGAAGCGTAACCAAGGACGACCTACGTTACGCTTACCATGAAAAAGTTCGCTATACGTGAGTATTTTCAGCATCCGATCAGCACTAATTCTGATGACATGACTAGCCATTCTGAACCTTGATTGCATCAGAATTAATTCAATACCAGTGACACCACATTTGATGAAAAGATCAGCGTTAGATATTTTGTCCTGCCGTGTATAACCGCATATTGAACGAAGACAGCGTTTATGAAAAGCATCAAGTTGATATATATATATATATATATATATATGTATATATATATATATATATATATATATATATATATATATATATATATATATATATATATATATATATATATATATGTATATATATATATATGAATATATATAATGATAATATTTAGTAATCAGTATGGATATTTCCAAAAGGATATAAATCCAGGGAGAGCTCTATGTCAAAGACAGAGCAATAATAATAATAAAGAAAACGAACGCTTAAAATACCATTGTGATATTTATTTCGTTAAGATCGAAAAAATCTGATCTCAACTCTTCAGACCCCAGCATACAAATATAAATGTATAAATTTTTCCAGGTTTAAGACCCCAAACTTATGTTAAATATGAAGATTTAAAGTTCCACAGTTTTAGATCTGCTATTTAACATAAATTTTGGGTTTTAAACCTGGTAAAATTTATACATTTATATTTGTGTGCGGGGGTCTGAAGAGTTGAGATCGGATTTTTTCGATCTTAACGAAATAAATATCACCATGGTATTTTAAGCGTTCGGTATAGCTTGACGTGCTTTTACCGATTTCGCCACAGAGGAGCGTTGAGTTAGCAAGGTCGCTTTTGCTGTTTTTAAAGTACAATCTTCCATGACGGTTCCATATATGATACAGGTTCGATTCCTGTCGGAGGACGCATATTTTCTATGACAATTCCTCGGACATTCAGGCCGGTAAATGTTGTTAATATTGTTTATTATAAACAGAGCATTTACTTAAATATTTGTATCTATAAAAAAATGTATAAACACAAAAATGTCTTAAAATAATTGTCGGGCTCTGTCCATTTCATAATATATAAATATAAATACATATATGAATATAATATAAATATATAGTAACAAGAAAATTATTTGCTAGCGAGTTGAAGACTGACTGTGCGTCCCAAACATGTGGACGTGTCATAACTGAAATATTATTGTTATTATTATTAAAATATCTTCGTAATATACGTCAGATTACAAATAATCGTATATTCTTTTTTATTTTCCTCTCTCTCTCTCTCTCTCTCTCTCTCTCTATATATATATATATATATATTTATATATATATATATATATATATATATATATATATATATATATATATATCTTTTTAAAACTTCCCACAATCCATGTTTTCATTGTCCAGAAGTAAAATCTCTTTTGTCAAAGCCAATTTATCTATTTTAAGCACCGGGGCTATTTACAGACCAAAGGGGATAAACATTAACGCCTCTAATCTGTCCGTCTAGAGCGGAAGTGACGTCATGCTTAATGCGGCTTGTCATTGGAATGTTTGATTCGTTCTTTTTATTGTTTTCAGTCATGTTTGTGTGGTGTCCGACTTGGCTAAACGTCCACAATAGATTCTGGGTCTCGAACTGGGGTTGGTGTGCTTCTTTGGCGGTTAGGGTTCGTGAGAGTCGCCTTCATTCGTCACGCTTCGTTTCTTTCCTTGTTATACAATTTCCTTGCTATTGCCTTTATAATGATATGATGTGTGTGTGTGTGTGGGTTAATTAAAATTGATGAAGTGTATAACTATGTGTGTGGCGGGGGGAAGAACAAGAAAGGGAAGGCTCCGAGAAGGAAAAAAGATGAAGAAGGATAAAAAAACAAAAAAGCGATAAATGAAAGAAGGGGGGAAAGAATGTGGGAATGAGCAAGAGAAAAAGAAAGAAAGAATGAAAAAAGGGAAAAGTTGAAAGAACGAAAACATCGTGAACAAAGACGCTGAACAAAAACTAAAGAAAGAAAGAAAGAAGGAAAGAAAAAAGAAAACTATTATAAAGAAACAAAAAATCATATACGGAAAAATTAAACATACTTGGGAAGGGAAAAATTTTAAAAATTAAAAAAAAATAAAAGGATAAAAATAAAATAATAAATAAAACAGGAATTAAAAAAATAAAAATACCAAAGAATTAATTAGGCAAATACCGTGGCCAAGTGGCTAGAACTTTCCGGGTTCGAAACTCATGATCGATCTCACAGGAAATGATTTCTTTATCTCATCGGCTTAAGTGCGTCATTCTCGGACCCAAAAGCATGGGGTTGACCCAAGTGAAACTATTTGGGAGCCGTTGGTGATTGTTCTAACACGAACTCAAGTGTCGTCGTGACCGAGATTTTGGGCGTAATGGCATTGTTAAAAAAAACAATTGATCAGACCAGATTATGGCCTCTCCCAGAAACTGTAACTAAGGTCTGCTCAGCATAGTTGCAGTAGAAACCACAGCTGAGCTCTGTGAACGGGCGCTGCGCAGACAAGTGAGCTTCGAAAACAAGTAGCCAGTCTTTCATATATATATACATATATATATATATATATATATATATATATATATATATATATATATATATATATATATATATATATATATATATATATACAGGGTGTCCATAAAGTTCCTGTGCACTTTCAAAAATTTATAACTTTGTTTGTATTTGCGATAGAAATAATTTGTAAAAAAGGATTAGAAAGAAGTAAATCTATATTTTTTAAGGTTTTATTGAAATTTTATTGAAGTTTCCACATGTCCTCCATCATTAGCAATACAAAGGGTAATACGATTTTGCTGTTGATGGAAATCTATGCCAACTGATTTACAGTAATGTCTGAAATCACATTAGTTATTTTAGCTATACTTAAAACTAGGTACATTAAACTTTATAACATTTTTTTATAGATTATTTCTATCGCAAATACAAATAAAGTTATAATTTTTTTTTTTAACTGCACACGAACTTTATGGACACCCTGTATATATATAAAACTAAAATAATCATAAGGAGCCAGGCAAACCTACCTAAGTTTCACCTAAACGGATCTTCAGGGTAAAACTTGCTAAAAAGGCAAATAATGGAATATTATTTATTGATAAAACCAAATAAAACCATGACCACGTGACCAAAAAAACTAAAACATGTTGCTCTAATAACCAGCTTTTCTGGCACCTACTAAGAATTTCAGTTTTTTGGTTTAATAAATTTTAGAGTTCTTTATGGGTAGCGATAGCTAGCTTTTCCTTTAAGACTATACCATTCATATATATATATATATATATATATATATATATATATATATATATATATATATATATATATATGGGAGGAAAGGTATTAATCCTCTTCTTCTTAGGAAAATTTATTAATCCTTCCTCCAGCTATGGGTAAATAACATCTCAGACTGAGTTCTATAGCATGGGATGGCAACTGGTCTAGGACAAGGACAACTCTGAATTCAAAACCTGCAGAGGGTCGTTTGGGAACCTTGTGGCACGTAGTGCACCAGGTCTCTGTATTTGGCTCTTCAAAAAGTGTGGCTGGTTCTGCACAAACCCTTCACCACTATAATCAAATGATATGTGCTGGTGTCTGGCTGTCGGTTACTAGGAACTGAGCTGCTTAAGTTCACTATATATATATATATATATATATATATATATATATATATATATATATATTCGCATGCATGTTGATAAATCAAACTTTAATTAAAACATCAAAGATTTTTCCCAGACCATGTTAATCTTTTCATTTTAATCGTAGTGTTTCATGTCATTGTACATTTCTTTTATAAATTTTCAATAGTTTTCGATGGCGAATTAATATTCCATTTTCTGTTTTCAATGATTTGTTATTTATTTCTTCTCTCCCACTTCTAATTGTATTTTTAGTTCTTTGTCCCATTAATTTTATTTCGTTTTTCGTCTTTTTAATGTTGCGCCATTTGCAACTTGTGAGTCCATTGACCACCGACATAGACAGACAAAGCATATCGAACTCTCTACCCTTTCAGCTGTCTGATTTGAAACACCCGATTCTCTGTTCTGCACATGCGCGGTTCAAGTTGTTCGTTTCATCTGAATAGCTTTATTGTCATCATTGTTCTTGTTTTCAAACAGAACAATGGCGGCCATAAAGACTTATTACTGTCTCAAATATGGGAATTCGGCATTTAAAAAATCAGCTCGCTGATCAGGGAAGCGACAGTTTAACACCTGGTGTCCTGGTTGAAAAAATCCAATTGCTTATTCGATATTTACCTATTTGGTAAAGTAGATATTAGTATCAAAACTGGTGTTAGTATTATTTATTAGCCAGTCATAATTTACTGGCTATTTAGTGCCAGGAAGAATAATATTTTAGTTTTCCTGTGCATCGAGTACTAATATTAGCATTAATGTAGCTATTGATATACTAACACTAATCTAGATAGGTAGAGGCTAATCCATATCGAATTAGTATCAGCTAGTGAGATATGTACATGCCTCTTCAACCGCAATAAAGGTCATAGAATGTAAACGCCATAATGCTTTCCATGATTGCAGATATATGCTTCCCCAAAGTAACAAACTAGGCCTCATCATTTTATAGTTGAAATGGCTAGATGTAACCGTAAGTTCTATGTTAACAGTATCTTCTCTCGCAATTGTGGAACTCTCTACCTGTTTTCTGATTCTCAGTCAACATTGATCTTCAAAGATTTAAATGAAATGTCAATCACTTACATGTTGTCACGTGACCCTTGTGGATTTGTCTTAACTCTTGTCTTAATTCTTACAATGACAAATAGTTTTTTTTTTTGTGGAGTGATTGTATAAAATATTTTACAAAATCAGCAAACACTGGGTAACTTAAGAAAGGAAAATATCAATCTGTCCAAATTCCTCGAACTCTCCATGTAGCACTTTTTATTTTGTCATTTGAATTTATTTAAAGTAGTGTTAGTTAATATCTGATCAGCATTCATTTTTTTATTATTTCTGTGGCCTTGTAAAGCAACTTTCTGGTCACCCTGTGATCATCAGCAAGTAGTGCAAGTTAGAAAAAAAAAAGAAACCTTTTGATAAGCTTTACTTCTTGGAGAATTCTGCTATAGAATTGAACCATATAGCTTTCATTTTCTCTTCTCCTGGGATGCCAGATACACTGCCATCGTTTACATATGTTTGTCTGTCTTTGAATTTAATGAATTAAAATGAAAGGTAAAGCCAAATACAGGACATACATCACAGGAATCATAATGAACTTTTCAACTTTAGACAGGCTTAATTGATAAACAACAGAAAAGTGTCTATAAAATCCATGCCAATAAAGAATTGGTAGCTAAATGTAGTTTGAAGATATATTGAAATGGCTAGATGTAACCGTAAGTTCTATGCCAACAGTTTTTTCAGTCTCATGTCTCACTTGTAGAACTCTCTTCTGGCTTTTTGATTAACAGTCGACCTTGATCTTCAAAGATTTAAATGTAATATCAATCGTCTTCTTTCCTGTTCCTTTATTGTTCTCTCTCATTAATAGTATATAATTCTCATCTTATCAAAATTCCAGATACTACTACTACTACTACTACTAGTAGTAGTAGTAGTAGAAATAAAGCAAGTGAAATAAAGATGAAAGAAATACGAGTCAAAAATTTATAACAGCTGACAATGCTTCAACTACTAAAATTTCCATACAATGTTAATACTACTAAGAGTACATGGAAAATTATGCAAGTGAAATTAAGATAAAAGAAATGTCTGTCAAGAATTTATAATGGTTGACACTGATTCTTTCAGGGAAGATTCAATCATTTTCATTATCGTAAGTAAGCAAGCAAAACGAAAGCCAGAGTAATGGCAGCGCATCGATATCATCTGCTTTGACGTGAAACTTATTTCATTTTCTATTTTTAGATTCACCTTAGATTGTCAGCAGAGAAGTGTAAAGAAACAAATAGAAAACACGACATTTTCACACAACAGCCAAAAATCAAACATGTCAGAAGAATATCTCCGAAGTTTATTAAATTGATAAATATCGGATTTACATTTAAATTCGATTAAATAAATTACAGGCACCAGAGGCGAGAGAATGTCAAAGACTAACAGCATGCTGTAAGTCAACTAAAACGGTGGAATGTCGCATCAAAGGAATAGATAAAAAAAAGCGATTCACATTCCAAACTACCCGAGTATGGCTAGTGTACATAAATCATGTAAGCCATACGTTAATGCAGAGTTCTTTATACCTATGACCATTGCCAAACAAATATATTAGCACGAGATTCGAACATCACATACCATAATACCCGCGTATAGCTATTGCCCGTAAACAATTCCACCCGTATGGTCAGAAGGCGTTATCTATCCCTACGCTCATTGCCAAACAAATACATTAGCACGAGATTCGAACCTCACATCACATAGTACCCGAGTATGGCGATTGTCAGTAAACAATTCTACATGTACGGTCAGAGAGGGTTCGTTATCCCTATGACCATTGCCAAACAAATACATTAGCACGAGAATCGAACGTCACATCACATACTACCCGAGTATGGCTATTGTCCTTAATCATTGCACCCGTAAGGTAAGACTTAATTCTTTATCCCTATGACCATTGACAATCAAATATATTAGCACGATATTCGAAACTCACATCCCATCCTACCCGAGTATGGCTATCGTCCGTTAAATATTTCAACTGTACGGTCAGACACGGTTCATTATCCCAATGAACATTGCTAAACAAATACATTAGCACGATATTCGAACGTCACAACCCATACTAGCCGAGTATAGCTACTTTCCGTTAAAAATTGCAGCCGTACGGTCAGACAGGGTTCTTTATGCCTATGCCTATTGCCAAACAAATATATTAGCACGAGATTCGAACCTCACATCACATGCTACAGGAGTATGGCTATTGTCCGTTAACCATTTTACCGGTATTATCAGACGGGGTCGTTTATCCCTGTGCTCATTGCCAAACAAATACATTAGCACGAGATTCGAACGTCACAACCCATACTAGCCGTGTAAGGCTATTGTCTGTTAATCATTGCACCCGTACGGTAAGACAGAGGTCTTTATCCCCATGACCAATGCCAAACAAATACATTAGCACGAGATTCTAACCTCAGATCCCATACTACCCGAGTATGTCTCTTGTCCGTTAACCATTTCACCCGTACGCTCTGACAGGATTCTTTATCCCTATGACCATTGCCATACAAATATATTAGCACGAGATTCGAACCTAAGATCACATACTACCAGTGTATCTCTATTTTCCGTTAACCACTTCACCCGTACGGTCAGAATGTGTCTTTTATCCTTTTCAGAATAGACAATGGTTGACGTTTGTTCGTAATCAATCGTAGCATTTTTATATAAGTTTAAATGTATTTTATATAATAATTAAAAAATTTAAATACAAATATTAAAAAATATAAAAATAAAATATAATAAAATAAATAACTGATAAAAGAAAATGAAAAAGAGTAAATCTATAAAACCTTTTGTAATTTTGAGTTTTGAGATTGTTGAAATGTGTTTAAAATATTTAAAGTACATTTTGGTTAGTAACTATATATTGCAAATTTAAACTATTTATTACACAGTAATATTTAAACTGTCAACCCTATCTGAAACCGTGACCCCTGGCAACTCATCACTAACAATACTGTCTCCTTCTCTGAAATTACCTGCAGGGCCGTTCTCAGGCACAAGATGCAGAGGAGGAAATACTGCAACGCTATGTCATTGGGCCCAGATCGGACTTTTGGCTGCAACTAATGCGGCCGTATATGCTTGTCCTGCATTGGACTTATCAATCACAAACGTACCTGCAAGCGACGTGGACATACACCCTCGTGATCTTCGTTTTGCGAAGCCAAACCATGATGAATGGTTAAACTATATAATGTTTTGCTGCGTGAAAAATCCATTAAAAGACCGAATAAATGCATATAAAAATGTAAGAAGGGATAATTTAACCCTCATAATGCTTCTTTTTTTTAGTATAGAACACGATTAAAATGTATTTGGTGTCCACAATTTGCGTTTTTATAATATGTCTCTTCAGAACATAGGCGAGGATGGCTCTCCATATTTTCCTATCTTTTATAATTCTTACTAAATTTATCTTTTTGCTGCCTCTCCTAATCCCTGTTCTGCCATCCAGTTATACAAGTTCGTTAGGGGACATCATTTTCGCTGTCCCACTTGCCTTAAACCATTCCTCTGAGTGTCAAATTTTCCAAGCCCTCTTTCCTTATTATGTGTCCTAGAAATTTCAACTGCCTCTTTCTGGTGTTAAACATAAGTGTCCTTGTTGTTTCCATTGTCTGTAGACCATCGTCGTTGCTCATGTGTTCAGTCTATGGCATTCTCAGCATCCTTCTGTAGAACCACATTTCTTAAATTTTATTCTTTATCTTTGTGATTTTCCAGCATTTCCTGCCATATAGGAGGTGGACATTTTCTTGTTTCTAAATACTTCTGGAAGGTTTTTTTTCTCTATTCCGATGCCACTTCGGATTTCGGTGTCACATTTTCCGTCCTCTGTTAAAACACTTCCTAGCTGATCGTTTTTTATCGTTTTATAGAATAATAACATGAAGTTGTAGACAGCTGTCAAGATGTCATGGACTATCATCCCTCCAGGTGTCTTCCGTCCATTTGTGGAATCGATACCGTGTCAAGTAGCTGCACTTCGTTTGTCGTGCTTGATGGAGTCCTCCTACACGACAGTACCCACTCATCCCATGACTTTTGGCACGTTAGAGTAATTTACGATAAATCACCCGGTATAAATACGTGTATGCAGTTGTAGTCACCCTAATATGCTGCGTTATCATCCCTGCCTATGGTACAAGGGACCATTCTTTAAATATGCTGCGCGTTCGTTTTCTGATAGGTTCCATTGTATGTAAATACAATATTGACGAATTAGGAATAAAAACAAATGATCTTATTGGTTTTTATTTTTTGTTAAATGTCCTATAACCCCCAACGACAAACGATAAATGTCGCCATTTTTTTATTTTTCTCGTTTTCTTTTTATGTGTTTACTGTAAATCGCTCGGGATTTGTGTTCGCGACATCTCGTTTGAACGAACACATTTCAAGCAATTTCAACGCATAAATCTCGTTTATTTTTTTATTTTTATTTTTATTTTTCCTTCTCTTACTTTTTTTCAGATTTGATTGCATTATTACAAGTGAAGAAGTTAATCACGCCTTGCTTGATTTTTAAGTTTTACGTTTCCATGACGAATGAAAAACGACTGGAAAAATTCGTTATTGTTTTTCGTTGTTAATTTTAATACGGTTCTTTTCCTCATTTCTTCTTTCATGGTTTCTTTCTTTCTTTCGATCTCTCCCACCCCAGTTTTCTTTCTTTCTTTCTTGCATTCTTTTTCTTTATTTATTTTTTCAACATTTTTTGCTTTTTCTTCTTCAAATTCAGAATCGTTAGAGATTTTCTTTTCTTTTTTTTTTTGTCCTTCTATGTAAATTTATTTTTACTTTCACTCATTGTTCTTTCTTTCTTTCTCCCTTTTTCATTCTTTATTTATTTATTTATTCCCCTCCCTTAACGTTCATTCCTTCTTTTCACACTAGGTTGATTTATTTATTTATTTCTTTATCTATTTTCACTCAATTCCTTTCTTCGTTCTTTTTTACCTTTTTTTATTTTACCTTCTTTATTTCTTTCTTTTTTCTTTCTTCCTTCCTTTCTTTCTTTGCTTCTGCCTATAATTCTTTTTGTTTTATCCTTCCTTCTTTGTTTCTTTCTTTTTGTTTTATCCGCTTTCTTTCCTACTTTCTTTCTTTCTTTTTTCTTTCTTTCTTTTTTCTTTCTTCCTTTCTTTCTTTCTTGCTCATTCGTTTTTTCATTTTTACTTCTCTTGCTTCTTCCTTTTTTTTTATTTTTACATTCTAATTTTCAACTCTTCGATTTCTTTTCTACACTCTCTTTTTCTTCCATTTCGTTTCCCTTTCTTTATTTCTCCTTATCGTGCTTTATTTACTTTTTTCTCTCTCTTTTTCTCCTCCTCTTTCATTCTGTTTCACACTCACTTTCTTTCTTTTTTATCATAATTCTTGCCTTTTTCCTTTCTTTATAACCTCAGTTCTTTTTTCATTCCTTTCTTATCTAACCCCAAAAAACATTTTTTTATTTCTCTCGTCTGCAGTCGCTCTCTCACAGACGCGATGTTGCCTCGCTTTGTCTTTTTTACAAATATTTTCACGGTAATTGCTCCGAGGAGCTGCTTTCGCTGGTTCCTAGGCCTCATGAATTTAAACGTCCCTACGAGGCTGGCATCCCGTTCTCACCCCTTCACCGTTGAAACTGTTAGATGTAGACGTCTCTTCTACTCCAATAGCTTCATGTCTCGCACATTTCGCCTGTGGAACTCCCTTCCTTATTCCTGTTTCCCTGACAAATACAATCTCCAACTATTTAAGTGTAACGTCAATCGACATCTCCAGTTGCCTTGATCTATCCATTTCCCTTCCCCACATCCTTTCACCTTTCATTCCTATCTGCTCTCGCTCCAAATCTTCTGTAACCCCCTTGCCTTGACGATCCACTATCTTTCTCCACATCCTCTCCTTTACCACTCCTATCTGCTCTTCCTCCAAACTTCTGTAACCCCTTGAGTGCTAGTGGCCTCCAGCCTTGCTTGGGGTGATAAGCTTAAAAAAAAAAAAAATTTGCCTTCGTCACTTTTATTCTCTTTCATTCCTTTTTTTCTGTCTTTCCTATTTACTCCGTTTCTTTCTTTATCTATTCTGAAACACCTTCTTCATTTTCATTGTTCTATTCTCCTTCGCTTCCTCTTTCTTTGTCTCTTTATTTTCTTTGCTGGCTTGGCGCTACTTAAACGATTGGCGGGGGGGGGGGATCGCTATTTAACCGAGAAAGATTTGACGAAAAAGTAACACTAAAATAAAGAAAAGTCGAGACAAAAATTAATGGTGGAGATACTTGATCTCGAATTCCAGATACGTAAGACTACACTTCCCTCTTCATTGTACATCTTGGTACCATTTTTCATGGTCGTCTGCTTCGTTATTTATTTTGCTTTTTCTCTTCTTTTTTCCCTATTTCAGACACATTTTAAACTTTATTTTTTTCCTACGCTCATTTTCAAATCACTCCTTTTTATATCCTTTTCTTATTTCATCATTTTTTTTAATATTTATCTTTTGTTTGCGTTGTTATTCCTTTTCTTCTTTTGTTCGTCTTCTTTCATTTGATTTGTTTCATTCATTTCTTTATATTTTATCTCCGTATTCGGGATTCTACAAATCATATTCATTATTATTTCAACCTTTGTTTTTCTTTCTTAGTTTTTATTTATTTCTTCGTTCTTTTTCCTTTTTTTTCTCTACTACTACGTCTACTAATTCAGTTTTTACTGCCTTTATTTTTTCTCTTTTTCTTTCTCTAAGCCTTCATAACAATTACTTTCCTATCTTTTTTCTGGACATCATTAGATCTTATTCTAGAAATTCAGTTTTTACTGCCCTCTCATTCTTTCTGTTTTCGCTTCTTTTAGCCTGTCTTAATAATTAACTTTCCTTTTTACCTTTTTTTTTATTTCTTATTCTAATAATTCAGATCTTATTTCTTTTATTTTCTCTCCGTTTATTTTTTTTATCCGTCTTATTAATTTTCTTTCCTTCTCTCGCCATTTTTTACTTTTTCTTCTTCAAATTCGGTATCGTTCCAGATCTTATTCTTCTCTCTTTTATTGTTTTGTCCTTCTCAGTAATATTCTTTCTTCTTTCTTTCTTTTATCTTTCTTTTTCTTCATTATTCTTTCTGTTCTTTTTTGTCTTTCTTTGTTTCATTTTATCTTCTTGTTTCTTTTTTCCTTCTTCTTTTTTCACCATTTTTATTTTTTTCATTATCATTACAGATTTTATTCTTCTCTCTTTCGTCTTTTGTGCTTCTCAGTAATTTTCTTTCTTCTTTCTTTCTTCTTTCATTCTCTTTTGTTTTTTTTTCTTCAAATTCAGTATCATTATATATGTTGTCATTCTCTCTTTTTTTCTTTTGCCCTGCTTCAGTAATTTTCTTTCTTCACATTTCATTCTGTCTTCTTTCTTTCTTTCTTCGTTCTTTCTTTCTCCTTTCTTTTATTCTTCTCTCTTTCTTTCCTTCCTTCTTTCTTTTTTCTTTCCTCTTTATTCTTTTTTCTTTCTTCTTGCTTGCTTGCTTTCTTTCTTTCATTCATCTCTCTTTCTTTTTGTTTTCCTTATTTCTTCCTTTAACTTTCTTTCTTTCTTTTATTTCGCTATTTCTTACTTTTTATCTCTTCAAATTCAGTATCGTTACAGATATTACTATTCTCCCTTTTCTCTTTTGTGCTTTTCAGTAATTTTCTTTCTTCTTCTATTCATTCTTTCGTCTTTCTTTCTTTCTTTCTTCATACTTTCTTTCCTTTTTTCATCGTTCTTGCCTTCTCTTTTCATTCTTTCTTTCTTTCTTCTTTTCTTTCTTCTTGATTGATTGCTTTCTTTTTTTCTTCTTCCTCCCTTTCTTTTTTTCTAGCTAGCTAGCTAGCTAGATTAAAATGACTGATATATATATATATATATATATATATATATATATATATATATATATATATATATATATATATATATATATATATATAAGCAGGCTGTGATAGATAGATAGATAGATAGATAGATAGATAGATAGATAGATAGATAGATAGATAGATAGATAGATAGATAGATAATGATATCTTCCAAGTAGTTTCTTTCAAAGCCCTAGCGAGCATGGGTCATTGGTACACACTGACGCCTGCAACAAGGCCGGTGACACTTGACTATTTTTACTGCTACTCACACTTATGTAAGCCCTAACATTAACCCGGCCTACTTTCTGCACTTGTCTTAGTTATCCTGTCAATGCGTGCCCGTTTTAAATAAATATTCTGGAGTCTTAGTGACTACAATCTTACATTTTTTTCTTATATGTTTCTCTCTGTTTCCTTCCATTCCTGATTGATATCATCCTTACAACTTAAATGCCCGTGTCCTTAAATATCCTCGTCCTAGCTGCGATATAATTATGCCCTATTCATGACTATCGTCTGCTTCCTTGAATTATGTAGATCTTTCTTTGTTTCTTTCCTCTGCTTTTTATGTGAAGGTTTCGGAAAACTAATACATTTCATCTCATAGATTCAGATATGGAGTCTTTCCAGTTCATCGTATACGTCGCAAGATGGTTTTAGCTGACAGCAAGTTGTTTTCTTATATTTAAAGCCGATTACTTAATGTATGGTTGTCGGTAAAATCAACGGACCAAGATGCAAAGTACGAACGGGTGACAATCATCTAGCAAGGAATTGTTACAATAGAAATCAGAAAAAGTGACACTGAAATCCGAAGATACATCGGAATCACGAAATATGACACCCCAAGACTAAACAAAGTATTAAGAAAGAAACGGGTTTGTTAGAAGCAAAGAACTCTTACTGAACTGTTATGTAATATCGGTCTTCCTATGTGGTAGTAAATGCTGGAACATCTCCTCAGAGATTAAGAAAAGATTTGGCGCAACAGAAATATGTTTCTACAGAAGGATGCTGAGAATACCATGAACTGAAGTTGTGAATAACGAGGAAGTTTTTAGGTAAATGGAAATAATAACGAGACCTTTACTTAGAATCAGAAAGAGACAGTTGAAAATTCTAAGGAACATAATGAGGAAAGGGGGATTAGAGAATTTGACACTCACAGGACATAATGAAGACAAGCTATACAAATGAAAACAACGCATAACCTACCTAACGATTTTCTGTACTTGGTTGACAGAACAGAAATTAGGAGAGATAGCAAAATGACAAACATTAATGAGGTCTACAAAGGACAGGAAAACGTGAAGAGTCATGATCGTCCTGAATGGTTCGATCTTTATTTCAATTTCAGTCTGAAAAAGATACACAATTGTATGTAACCTAATGAGGATTGACCGCATTGCATTTAGCATTGGTCTTCGAGAATAGCGAACAATTGCTCTATCGCAATATCACTCACAAAATTAGTGGTACAAGGCCTCAGTCTTCGAGCACCCAGTGAAAATTGAGCGTAGTCAAATGGTATTTGCTTGTGAGGCTATCTTGTTACGAAGTGCACCATATCGAGATATTTATCAGACAATTTTATACGCACGGCCACACAAATAGTTGTATTAGCACAACAAACAAATGCACAATCATACATTTTCTTTACAAAGATACTTGCCCTGTACAGTGCCCAAGAGCCACTTGAGGTAGATATCTACAGAGCAAGGCGCACCACCCGCAAGAAGGAAAAACTTAGTGTATATATTTATAGAGAGAGAAATTTAAGGGGATTTGAATAATCATAAATAATTCACCGAGTCTAGAAGAATCCTCAACAGAATGCAGAAAGCAATAGGCGACCGTTTCGTCCTATTTTGGGCTTCATCAGCAGTACGCATCCACTACCGAGAATCGAACCCAGACCGTTATGATATGACGCAGGCGTCATACTCACTGGACCAACGAGTCTCGGTGACGGAGAGGTAACAAACCAGACTCGATATAGCTCTTCATAAATTCCGTCGTGTGACTCGTCCGAGTCTTCTGATACCAAAGATCCTTGCCCCCATGTGTTACGTTTTCTATCCCCAAGCCGCTCCATCCGGAGTATTAGAAGCCGATCAATGCAGTGATATATATATATATATATATATATATATATATATATATATATATATATATATATATATATATATATATATATATATAAATTAAGGGGGATTTGAATAATCCTAATTAATTCATCGAGTCTAGATGAATCCTCAGCAGAAAACACTGGACGGCCGTTTCGTCTAATTTTGGAACTCATCAGCAGTGTGCATCCTCAACCAAGAATCGTGCCCGGACCGTTACAATATGACGCAACGGGTCTCGGTGAAAAAGAGGGAACAAACTAAACTCGATATTCCGCCTACTCTTCACAAATTCTATTGTGTGACTCATCCAAGTCTACTTATACCAACTGATTGTGCTGCCATGAATCACATCTTCTATCCAGAGCATTAAAAGCCGGCTCAAGCAATAATTTATATATTTATATATAAATGTGTGCGTGTGTGTGTGTCAGGAGGATTTGAATAATCATAATTAAGTAATTCATCGAGTCTAGAAGAACCCTCAACAAAATGCAAAAAGAAATAGGCAGCCGTTTCGACCCAGTTTGGGCCTCATCAGCAGTGCGCATCCACTACGGAGAATCGAACCGTTACGATGAATTAATTATGTTTATTCAAATCTCCCTTAATTTCTCTCTCTATATATATCACTGCTTGAACCGGCTTCTAATGCTCCGGATAGCTCGGCTTGGGATAAAAACGTGACTCATGGGGGCACAATCTGTTGGTATAAGTAGACTCAGATGAGTCCTACGACGGAATTTGCAAAGATCTGGCGCTATATCGAATCTGGTTTGTTACCTCGCCGTCACCGAGATCCGTTGATCTAGTGGGTATGACTCTTGCGTCATATCGTAACTGTCCGGGTTCGATTCTCTAGTTGATGAATTAATTATGCAATATATATATATATATATATATATATATATATATATATATATATATATATATATATATATAAAATCAACGACAAAATTATCTGTACACCCATCAATTTTGAATATTTTTATCCATTTCTCAGAATCTAATGACCGTATGATACCAGGTTTTTATATGTTAATAATCACAAGGAAATATAAAACTCGATCTTCAGTATTATACATTAAATACATTTGACAGGCGAATTATGCAAAATAGGAAAAGACAAAATTATTTGTACAGTAGAAAATATCGCTTTATATAGATTGATTCGTGTAAGTATAAGTAATTTAAATAATTATTTCATCGGTGAAGCCTTCTAGAATATTTATTCAGTAAAACATTTGTGATAATTCCAGCAAAGAACATCCCGTTTGTGCATAGAGTGTCACCATTGTTATTCTTACCTTAACAACACGCTGGAGAAAACAAAGGAGCTTATCGTTGACCTGAGACAGAGAAGTCGGAAAATAGTTACTGAACTATTTCAAACCGGTTAGCTATCCTTAGATCTACTTTACAGCCCGTTATAAAGAAGTTTAAACAGTTTGGCAGGACAAAATTTGCTTGGGCATGGAAGAAAGCCAAATTGTCACTTTTTCCACGACAACTGTGTCGCGAGGTTAATATAATCCCAAGAGTTTTTTTGAAAGACATTGCGAAAAGTCTGGATACGATGGGTATTAGCGTAAGTACTCGCACAATACAACATTGTTTAGATATAAATGGGTTGCATGGTAACCGACCACGACGAACCCCTCTTCACAAACCATGTCACATTGTTGCTCGTTTTTATTTTGCCAAAATTTTTTAGACAAAGAAAATTTCTTTTGGGAACTAGCACTATGGAGAGGTGAAATAAAATTTGAGATTTTTGGACATAATGATGTACAGAAGATTTGGCGCAAGGAAGGCGAGGCTTTCCTCCCAAAAATCACAATGGCAGCATTAAAACATGGAGGCGGTTCGATGATGTTTGGAGTACTGGACAATTACATACAATATGAGGAATAATGAAATCTGCAGACTATAACAAAATTCTAGACAAAAATCTACAAATATCAGCGCAAAATCTTCATCTAAGTCGCCGATTTAATTTCCAGCAAGATCATGATCACAAACATACGTCCAAATCAGTGACTTCGTGGCTTTAAACAAATATTACACTTCTATCCTGGCGTTCAATGAGCCCTGACTTGTATCCTATCGAAAATCTATGGGAAGATTTGAAAGTTCAAATAAATCGTCGATCACCAAAAAACCTTCAGGAATCATTGAAGAATGGAAGAAAATCCCAGAAAAGACTTGATCAAATCTCATCAAAAACTTTCGAAAACGATTGTAGCAGGTTATAAAGATGAGAGTTCATGCTATTGACTATTAATATCGTGTAAAATGTTCAAACTGTACGAATAATTTTGTCATTTCTTATTTTGAATAATTCGCCTTTCAAATTTGTTGTATTTAACCAAATTGTTCTAAAATAGAGTTTTATATTCTTTTTTGTGCTTATTAACATATAAAAAACCGGGATAATACGCGCATTAGATTCTGAGAAATGGGTATAAAATATTCAAAACTGATGGGTGTACGAATAATTTCATCGTTGACTACATATATATATATATATATATATATATATATATATATATATATATATATATATATGGTATCTCCTGAAAAGTGAACGGAGAGATTGTTGGAGGGTCGATCTACGAAACTCTGGAGTCGAGATGCTGAATATAAGATCAATCATCTATATGACAAATCTGTATTAACTATATATGTATTAACTATATATATATATATATATATATATATATATATATATATATATATATATATATATATACAGAATCCTTAAAAATCCATTTGGTCAGGTGATAATTTATCTCGTGGACTTCAGATATCCATCTATTCAGACCAATTTTACAAAATTAAATGGAGTTCAATTTATTCAGACATAAGGAAAATATAAAAAAACGAAAGAGAAAAGATAATAAGGAAAAGTTTTAATATTAAAAGGAGAAAGGAAAAAAGGTAAGAAAGACAGAGATTTCAATATAAGGTTTTTTAAGGGGAAGGGAATGAGAGATAGACATGTGGAGAGGAAGAGGAAAGAGAGTGAGAGAGGGAAATAAATGAGTTATGCAAGTCAAACGGAATCAATACTTTCAAGTGTAAATTATCCAAAATCAAAAATTTTATGGAATTTTAGATCTGTACTTGTGTCTACACTTCAAAATAAGTTCGTTTTTTGAGTCAATAATTCTTTAGTATTTTTATACTTAATCATTATGATTTTTTCCATTATGCATAGATTGCATCTTTCCCAGAAGTTGTTGGGATTCTGAGATTAATAGATAATCCTCCATTTAATTTGTGGGGTGTAAACTCCATCTTTAAGATTCCAATAATGTTTGAATAGAGCAGTTTTATATCTGAAAGAGGCATTGAAGAAGGAATGCCGGTGATTGTAAAGTCTCTGCTTCCAACTCCCAGCGGATATCCCTATGTATACTTTTTTTCTCATTGATATTTTCTTTAGGGAAAATGGTAGCTTCGTATACCACATTTTCAGACTTGCCTCCAACTGGGCTGTTAGTTACGGGTTTACAATATTCGAAGAATAGGTACGTAATAATTCGCATTAAACATTAAATAAGCTATCTTTCTCCATAAGAGATCGTATATTGAATGTTTCCATTTTGGCCGCTTAAATGACGTCACTATCACTGACTTGAAATTGTCTCCAACAAACCAGAAATCGTTACATAAATATAAACGAATGTAAAAAAACAAATGTAGCAACATTCGAAAGTCACCGGGAAAAATAATATAAGAAAAAAATTAATATGGCCTTTGGCAAATTTACCGATAAAATAAACCACTAATTCGAAAATTTGAAAACTTTTATAAAAAATGTGATAGGCAGAATTTGTCGATATTATTCAACCAAACATATTTCAAATAATTATTACTGCCGATATACACCTTATATATATATATATATATATATATATATATATATATATATATATATATATATATAGGGTTCGAGGGGGGAATTGCCGCCATTTTTTATTTTTTATTTCGCACATGCGCGTTGTTTGTTTTTGATTTTGTCGACTGCACAGTATAGTAGGGTCAGTTGGGCACCGTCTGTGATAAAAAGAGCACCGTGACGCAATTCACTCTGCCAGAAATTTAGAAACGGCATACTGTACTGCTTGGCATTCGCGCCGGAGGCTCCAATACGAACATTACAGAGTTAATGAGTGTCAATCTGCAAACAATATTTTTGCTAGCACCCCAATTAAACTGTGTGTTCATCGAAAGAGTAATATATCTATGTTTCTATGTTCTGCAGACCACAAACCGGGACTACCCACTGATGATCGAACTCGCTATACAGTTAAACTCTCTGCTAGACAAGATAGTTAACCTACGGTGAGGTGTACAAATGTTTACACACTTACATAAACAATTTGCATACACGCATATACACAGACACGTTATACAAATGCGCTTCATATATACAGGCATTAGAAATTTATACACATTTATAGGTGAATATAGAAAGATGGCCGCATACACAAGTCACATGTATAGACGCAAGCGAAAGCAATTAGACCCGCGTTTCTATAATGAAATTTGTTTCGGAGAAAACGATATTGTCGTCTGCTGTCAGCCATCTTTGATTTGTTTCCGCGAAAATTAATACTGATCTGTCGTACCTTTATGTTAAAGTAATGTTCACTTTTAGAGAAGATAAAGAAACCTATCTATCTTCAACTGTGCTGATGGAGCCAAGACTGACGCTATTTCGTGAAACTAAGCCCTTTATGGGTTTTGAAAACTGACGCTGTCATTATATTCACGAACGACATATCAAAATATGCAAAGCACATTTTTAGGATAGTTGTTAGTAATTAAAGAAAAGAAAATGTATCTTTTTTTTTTAAATCATTTCGCCCAAAGCAAGGCAACAAAGCCACTAAGAGGCTAATAAGTGTGAAAGATTATAAGATAAAGAAAACATTATTAAGCATAGTTAACAATGAAAGAATAGGAATTAAGAAGACAGAAAATAAAGATTCATATCACAATTAAATTTTTGAAGATCACGTTTGACTGTTCAACGTTGTTTGTTTTTAAGTACCACATTTATATGTCACTGTCATCTCCAAATGGTCTACCTCACCTTAAAGCGATGTTTTGAAAGAATTCTTTAACATGAAACATCGTAAAATATTTTTGATGTTTGTTCATTCACATACACCCATTTAGCATTTGAATAACATTTTTAGCTTTCCCAAAGCAAAAAGCATAAAAATGTTGCTTGTTTGCTTCTCCGAGAAGATCTGGGTATGCTGTGCGAGCTCTGGCCAAAGAGTGGGAAGTAGATTCTGTTATCATCTAACATGAAATCTTGGGAAAATATAACTGTAATCTTAGCTTTCTGCAAACATTGCATTTTTTTCACATGCAAGAGTTGTAGCAGGACAAATCGTGGCTGTTTTCGCTACGACACCTAAACATCCGGCAGCTCCTGGCCGAGAAGAACATCGCCGTACTTGAACAACCTCCCTATTCATTCAAGTTCGAGGGGATCATAAGATGATCCGTTTTGAAGAGGGCCATAACGACGGAGCTGAGGGGCATTCAAGAAGAATCCTGACAAAGTGGTGCATAGAAGCGTGGCAGAGAAAGTTGGAAAAGTGCATTAGACACGAGTAGGGAATTATCTTGAAGGGGAAACCACATACTTTGTTGTTTGGGATGGAAATAAATGGTTTGTGACACCAGTCTGGTGACTTCTCAGACAGACATGGTATATCCAATGACAGAATTAATAAAAGTACTGCTTATTTTGACATAATGTTGTTAAAAATCCACCTTTTCTTTTAACTAACTCTAGGTACACTATTTACATTATTCGGACTATTGTCCTCATCTCCAAAATATAGACATATCCTGAAGGATAAATACGGACCCGATACACCGAAAATATGGTACATAATACCTTATCTCCGAAATATAGAGAGATACTAACTCTGGGTACTTACCTGATTAATCCACATTATGTGCGATCATCATTTGGTCTAATTACAGGCAATATTTGTTCAAATCACTTATTTGATTCTCTATTTGATGACACTCTTCTAGCTCTATAACATGGAATTAGATTCTTTCTATGATGACTGAGCTTTGGTAGAGTTAATGATAATTATTCTTGTTTGCCTCATCATGTCTTTTGCATTATGCTGTATCTAACTTGTGAAATACAGTCCATTAAGTTCGGAAGCCACACATCAAATTGACTAACATAGTCAGTAATGGCTTTAGTTTACTTTTAGTGCTTGATTTTCATATTTTGAATATGTTGGTTATCTTTCACATAATGTGGTAATTATGATTCTGAGGGAATATCTTTCTTTGGTCATTAAAAACCCCAACTGATCTCTCCGACTGTGGAGTATCGCTCAGGAAGCCGCAAAGAAATAGTAACGTGAAGTTGTATTATTGGATGAAGACAGCAGATGAATGTAAATTTCTTAGCTAAACAGTAAGTTTTTTTTTCTTAATCAGCAAGGGTACATACTGTCTAGGATTATCCCAATGGAATTCGACTGCCTTTGTCTTAACTAATCCTAGATCTGACTAATCTGCATTGTTTGTTACCGCTAGTTGGAAGCATTATTTGGTCCAACCACTTGTTTGTTTCTCAAAAGCAGATGAGTTGCTCTTCTAACTCCACTCTCGACTGATTAGTAGTATCTTTACCAAATCCCCCCCTAGTTACAGAATTTGTACTGAGTGATATGCACATAAATCCATCTATGGTTTCACTTATCATTTCTAACCTAGATTCCCAGAAGGCTTGCGGATTCGACGGTATCCCTGCAATTGTTCTAAAGAAATGTACTCCTGAACTGGTTCCTGTTCTCGCCAAACTACAATAAATACCTTGCTGTTTCTTACTGTCCAGTATCTTGGAATTCTCTGTAGTTCCTGTTTTTAAGAAATCCAGGGAACATTCTGACCCTTAGAATTTTCGTTAATAGGTCTCTCACCTCTTTTTGTACAATGTACTAGAGGTTCTAATCAACACCGAATTGGTTAAGAACCTCATTTCAAACGGTATCCTTTTAGATAATCATATAGATAATTTTCCATGTCTGCCGCCGATGTGTTAACAGCTATCACTGAATTTGTTTAAGCTTCCGATAAGACCTGTGAAGCTCGGGCTGTGGCTTTAGATATCTCGGATATGCGTTCGACAGTGTTTGGCATGCATACATCCGCAATTTCAAGGGCTACGGTGTCTTTGGACGAATATTGGACTTAATTTAATTGCTCCTAACAAATTGTGTAATGGAAGCTGTGTCGAATGGACGCACTTCTAGTTCACTTCACATTAATGCAGGCGTTCCTCATGGCTCTATCATTGCTTGTTTTCATTAACAACCTTTACAATGACATCAGTTCACAAGTGGGTATTGATGCTGACCACACAACTATGTACTCCTGTCTTAACAGTCTGACAGGTCCGATAAAGTTAATCTGGCATCAGCTCTCGAAAATGACCTCCAATCAGTCGTTAACTGGAACAAGGAATGACCTGTAAATTTTAACGCCTCCAAAATAAAACTGCCTTCATTTAATCACCATAGAGAACCTTTTCTGCTTTCTACCAGTATGGCTGATGCTAACCACCAGGAGAGCAAAAGTTTGCGTCTTCTTGGTTTCACGTTTTCCACTGGCATGAAGAGGAATGTTTATACTGAATCAATTAATAGGTCTGCTGCTAGGAAAGTTCGTTTATGATGTCGCCCCAAACAATTTGTCTCCTCAGAATCCTTCTTGCCCATTTATAAATCTACCATTCGTACGTGCATTGAATATTGCTGCCATATCTGGTGTGGTGCTCCTGCTATATACGTTGACATTTTCAACAAAATCCAAAGTGGGGTCTGTAGTGTTATCAGTGCTAATCTGGCATCTTCAGTCACTTTCTAACCGACGCGACGTGGCTTTTCTGACTTTTCTTTAAATATGTTCATGACAGTTTTCATGTATCTCGACCAAATGAATTTAAACGTACTACTAGATTGGCAATTAGGTCTCGTCGCTTTATTGTTGAAATAGTTTTAACCGTAAGTTCTATTCTAATAGTTTCTTTTCTCGCACTTCTCGTCTGTGGAAAGTGCCCCATCATATACAGAGTATTAGTTTCTGTATCTAAAGATTGAACTTTGATAAACTTAATGATGATTCATTTTGATTGCTCTGTCACTACTTTTGCATTATATTGTTATAAAGGATCTAGTTTTCATTTTCAGTAAGTCTCAATAGCAAATTGTGCCTGGAAATCCAGTCCAGCAAGTTATTTCTTGACTTAACTTAAATGGAAGCTACACATCAAAGGGAGGCATGTCCATAGGAGGCACGGCTGAGTAATAGATAGCGGCTCGGATTGAGGAATCAAAGAGCCGAGTTCGAATTCCACTCGGTTCCATTACATTCACTTGCGTGCTTATACACTAGGGAAAGGTATAAATTCTCTTTTTCTCCCCTCCAGCTATGGTTCTATATGACTGGGTTATATAACCGGTCCAGGAAAAGGGAAAAACTGAATTCGAAATCGTCCCAGACGATTTGGGCTCCGTCAGGCTATCTTGCCAAAGAAGCACCGCTTTTGGGCTATCGACTGTACTGTACAACTTTTTACTCGCAAGTAAAACATTGCTTTGATCCCTATCAACTACAATTGGTCTACCTTTTTCAAAGCAACTTCGTTTTTAATCACAGACATCTGAACAATGTCATGGGATGCAAGAAAGATAGAAGCAAAAAAGAAGAAGCAGCAATGAAGTGCATGAATACGGATTAAAGAGTAAAATTTACTGATGAATGTAGAGCTACATTGGACTGACCTGATCACAGGCCAAGAGATATCGTCTATCATAGAAATAGTCAACTAACATGTTCTAAAAATCAGTGAGAGAGATGGAAAAAATGGATCACTAGCAAATCAATGATGGTGACCAACGTTCCATCCAAGAATTTTATCTTGAGATAAACTTCTTGGACCAGACGCATTTAAGTGACACAGATCACAACCTATAAGCTTTAAGTTAAAACATGTATTTACTTCTATATCTCTGAGATGAGGTATTACGTTTCGGCCGTTGTACGCTCCGGCCTTTATGTCTATGTCTCTCTATATCTCTGTCTATATCTCTGAATTGAGCCGAAACGTTGTGAAAATAGCAATGAGGATAACAGTCCGAATAATGTAAACAATGCAAGCAATCATAATACCTCATCTCTGAGATTCAATCACGTGAAGAAGGCCAGAGCATACAACCGCCGAAACGTTATGAATATAGCAGTGAATATGAATATAACAGTTCCAATATGTAAATAATGAAAGTAATCATAATACCTCATCTCACAGATATAGACAGATATATAGAGATACATAGACATAAAGGCCGGAGAGTACAACGGCTGAAACGTTGTGAATATGGCAATGAAGATGAGGATAACAGTTCGAATAATGTAAATAATGCAAGTAATCATAATACCTCATCTCAGAGATATAGACAGATATATAGAGAGACATAGACATAAAGGCCGGAGAGTACAACGGCTGAAACGTTGTGAATATGGCATTTAAGATGAGGATAATAGTCCGAATGATGTAAATAATGCAAGTAATCATAATACCTCATCTCAGAGATATAGACAGATATATAGAGAGACATAGACATAACGACCGGAGAGTACAACACCTGAAACGTTGTGAATATGGCAATGAAGATGAGGATAACAGTCCGAATAATGTAAATAATGCAAGTAATCATAATACCTCATCTCAGAGATTCAATCACCTGAAGAAGGTCGGAGCGTGCATCGACCGAAACGTTGTGTATATGGCAATAAAGATGAGGATAACAGTCCGAGTAATGTACGTAATGGATTTATGTTTCTTTCACACATTTCAAATTTGATTACTCCCCAAATGTTCCAAAGACACGAAATTAATTGAATGCCCCCCCTTTTCAGACACTGACAATAAAGTGGTCCATCATTATAGTGAAAAACAAATAAAGAACACTTCTGGCAAGCAATAAAAACGTGCGAAGATTGCATGAATCGTTTTCGTTTACGTCTGTATCGCATCTGGATGTGTGGGTGGTGTAGTGGTTACTGGTGTACAAAGTGTATCTGACGAACTGAGTTCAAGATCTCGTGTAGTTCACTTACATGTGAATGCCCTCGAAAAAGTATGAATCCATTCCTTCTTCTCCAGGTATGGGTTAAATAGCAAGGTAGAATATGCTCTCTAGCTTTGGGTGGTAACCAGTCTAGGAAAAATATAACTCTGAATTCTAAACCACGGAAATTAATCTTCCCAGAAATGAACACAGTTTACGGATAATAATGAAAATTAAGTTTAGGAGAACTATAATCACCTACATCCTGAAGGGAGTTACAATTTTGTTTAATTGTTGTTTTTTTTTTAATTCTTAAAATGAAAATAAAAAATCATAATTAACCGTATACACAAGAGTCAGCTAAAAAGTTCATAGCCTGACTATGAAGGATTGGTGCTTTTCAGTCTTTTGGAGGCAAAATGTAGGTAACGTAGTAGGAATTCTTTTCGTGTTTGCATTCGGAACTTAGCCCTGATCTTTTATTTAAGCGCTTTTCTTTTTCTTTTTCTGGAAATGTAATTATTGTTAATTTCTTCTATTGACAAAATTTACACGTTTTGAGATGTACACTGGTACTTTTTTCTTATTGTCCATATTTTAATTTTATTTTACTAATTTTAACCAAATACAAGGCCCAGGAGGCACCCAATGCAGAACCTTACTATTTAAGCATGAAAAAGACTGTCACCGTTGGGTTTTGTCCTCGGTGCCCACTTTCACACACACACACACACACACACACACACACACACACACACACACACACACATATATATATATATATAGTAGCATATATATATATATATATATATATATAGTAGCATATTTAGTAGCATCGTGATTTCCTGAAACGTTTTAAAAAATGTTACCGTTGAAACAAGATGTACAGTTTTGTAACGGGAATGTGCATGTTCTAATGTAACAGTGCATAATAAATAAATATTTATTGCTTTACGTTTGTATTGAAGCCAATTTTAAATTAATGTTTTGAACGCTGAAATCTTACTCTTCGTTCTTTTACATTTCGATATATATATATATATATATATATATATATATATATATATATATATATATATATATATTAATTAGTACATACACGTGTGCCTACATTTTGGTGTGCACACCAAAACGTAGGCACACGTTTATGTACTAATTAATATATATGTTTTCCCTGCCTAACCACATCGAGCACTATTATGCTTACACCTCTTGTATAAATTTGATTACTATTTATCTGCTTGCCCGTATATCCACACCATACGCTTGCTTATATCCGGTCGTTTGATTTATCTATGACTATAACTATAACTACATATATATATATATATATATATATATATATATATATATATATATATATATATATATATATATATATATATATATATTGTGACGTACGGTGGGCATATATATATATATATATATATATATATATATATATATATATATATATATATATATATATATATATATATATATATATATATATATATATATATATATATATATATATATATATATATATATATATATATATATAAATATTATTTTATATATATATATATATATATATATATATATATATATATATATATATATTTTTATATATATATATATAGACTCGATAGTTCCACTCAAGTGTCACTCAATAATCATTGCATTCAGTAGCCTGACACCGCTATTTATACACCTGGCGGAAAGCATATATTCATAAGTCCATAATGTGACGTTCGAACCTCGGTGTCGGTAGTTAACCCATTTTCTTTCTATATGACAATATTCCCGTATAAATTCACGTCCATATAATAGCAATATATATATATATATATATATATATATATATATATATATATATATATATATATATATATATATATATATATATATATATATATATTATACCAGCGGGTTACTACCTACACATATATATATATATATATATATATATATATATATATATATATATATATATATATATATATATATATATATATATATATATATATGTATATATATATGTATATATATATGCAGGTATGCAGAAAAATAGGAAAGAACACGTAGGTAGTAATCCGTTGGTATAATCCAGGCAAGTCCTATTTACACAAGATAGAATTTGAAATATGTTAAAACTGACTCACAAAAGACAGCTCCATGTTTATTTTCAATAAACAGACTAAATTTTCTTTACAATTGGAATTAAGATATATACATATATAAATATATATATGTGTGTGTGTGTGTGTGCGTGCGCGCTCGCGCGTTATTATAATCTACTTTCTGTTCGTTTATATCTCCCTGTTGACCGCATGTCTTTAGATAAATATGATTCGTCACATATGGCTTATCACTTGTTGTGGTTCTTTAGATAGACTCTCGATAAAAAAAAAATTAGTTGTATTGTAGAAAAACGCTCAGTTACGAAACATTTTGTATTAAAAAAATTTACATTTATAGAAATGTTAAAATGATTACGAAACACATGGCGAAATGCAGTTTAAATGGCAATGGCTGCTGGGCGTGGTGTATTTCGCCCCACACTAAAAGTTGACTTCTCCCTCCCCATGACTCAGACAAAAAAAATAAGATGTGAAATGAGTTTTATTCATTTCCAACATTTTGATTTCTTGAATCGTTTGGCGATTAGCCGCGTAAGCGGTTAGTCATGGGCGGAAATGTGAATACATTTCGCTTTTCGGCTTTTCTTTTCTTATGTTTAAATAGGAATGTAATAGTCTATTGCTGAAAATTAATAGAAAAGGGAACAGAAAAGAAAGAAAGAAAGAAAGAAAGAAAGAAGGAAAGAATAGACAAGGTTTAGCTGCATAAATAAATGTGTAGGAAAATTAAAAAAAAACAAACAAAATATACCTAAAAGAAGGGAAGGAAGAAAGAAGGACAGATAGAAAAAGGAAAAGGACGTAAGCAAGAAAGAAAAACAATAAAGAAAGCAAGCAAGCTAGCAAAAAAGAAAGAAAGAAAGAAGAGAAAAAACGAAAGCAAGAAAGAAATAATAGACAAGGTTTAAATCAATGTGTAGTAAAAATAAAAAAAATATTATTAAAAGAAAGATAGATAGAAAGAAAGAAAGAAATAAAGAAGGACTGATAGAAAAAGGAAAGATAGAAAAAAGAAAGAAAGAAAGAAAGAAAGAAAGAAAGAAAGAATAGACGAGGTTTAGCTGCATAAATAAATGTGAAGTAAAATTTAAAAAACAAAATATACTTAGAAGAAAGAAAGGAAGAAAGAAGGACAGATAGAAAAAGGAAAAGGACGTAAGCAACAAAGAGAAACAATAAAGAAAAAAAGAAAGTAAACAAGAACGCAAGCAAGAAAGAAAGAAAGAAAGAAAGAAAGAAAGAAAAAAGAAAGAAAAAAAGAAAGAAAGAGAAGAAGAATTAGCGCTAAATGAGCATCTACAAAGGCAACGCCAGAAATGAGAATACAACTGTGAAAGCGAGAAATGAGAATAATCACTGGCAAAGCGGAAATATCCAATGACACTTGAATGAAATAGAATATCTAATGACAAAACCAGTGTCAAAGCAATAAAATGAAAATATCCACTGAGTAACGAGAATATCCAATGGCAAAGACAGACTCGGCAATATCCAGTGACAAAACAAAAACAAGAATATCCAATGAGAAAGCTAGAAAATAATATCCAATGTCATAACGAGAAACGAGAATATGCAATAACAACGCGATAAACGTGAATATCCAATGACAAATCCAGAAACCAGAATATCCGATGATAAGGTCAGGAAATAGGATATCCAGTGACAAAACTAGAATATCCAGTGTCAAAGCTATAAAATGAGAATATCAACTGAGACAACGAGAAACGAGAATATCTAAAGGAAAAGTGTGAATATAGAAAGACAAACGTAACAAAATGGTATATCCATAGAGAAAACCACGGAAAGAGAATACGCAATGACAAAGCCAGAAATGGAACTAACCACAGAAAAAGTGAAAATATCCTCTGGAAAAGCGAGAAAGCCCAAAGACAGAGCAGGAAACAAGAATATCCAATGACATAGTGAGAAAAGGGAATATCCACTTCCGAAGTCATAACCGAAAATATCGAATGGAAAAACGATAAACGAGAATATCTACTCTCAAAGCGGGAAACAGGAACATCCTGTGGAAAATCGAGAAACGGGGGTATTTAATGACGAAAATAAAATATCTGATGAAAAAAGCCAGAAACATTAATATCTTTTTTTCTTTTTTTTAATCGTTTCACCCCAAGCAAGGCGACAATGCCACTAAGACTCAGGTGGGGTTTGCAGTTAGTGGAAGTGAAAGCGAATGAGATGATTGAAATTGGGGAGGATTGAGCAAAGCACAAAAAGGAACA
>OZ038502.1:95277803-95360303 GCA_964036315.1 Acanthosepion esculentum
GGGAGATCTCTTACCTCCACTCTTCTGGTGTTGAGATTAAACACCATATGCTTCGCATTTCTTTCCTAGACCGGATATGTTTGCAATTGGATGAGAATGGCGAATTCTGGAAGGAAGACGTCCGTAAGAACTTCCCATCCCTGAGAAGTGTGCACTTTTGTAAGAAGGAGGCCTGCCGTTTAACCCGATGCGATGGATGGCAACTCCGACGACCACCCGTTGTCCCGTAAGGCGTTATATCATCTGCTAGTTAGGGGGTCTGTTCAGGATGATCTGATGGCCATGCTCGGGCTAATAATGCAGGCGGCTCGCTCCATATGGCCTTGGGCGCCTAGGTTGAAATGTCTCACTATGGGGCATCACTCTCCTGGTTGGTGATTAGAAAGGCCCTGCTAGGTCGGCAAAAGACTTTGTTCGGCGGGATTTGAAAAATCTCCAAACTGCGTTCACTATGGTGAGCTGGTGGAGACCCTCGATCACGCCTTCTTCCCCAGCAGGGTCGTGGGTCCGTTGCGTAATTTTTTGAAGGCATAAATGTTCGCATGCAGCGCAGAAAGTTCTGTTTGTAGTAATGTCGTACAACCGTTGACTAAGGCTGAGCACTGTGTGTTCTTTTTCTTAGCAGGCGTTATGCGAACCGTGATATGGACGGCACGACAGAAGGAATTCTATGAGAACGAGAAGTTTATTTCTTCCAAACTAATCTTGTTCTTTAGCCATCAGCTTAAAGTCAAGAATAGGACAGAAAGGAAACGACTCCATCCATCAGAATTTATATTTTGATGCCGCTTAGACATTAAGAATATTGGCAATTTAGTCACTTTAGGCTTGTTTTGGTTTTCAGTTTTCTTCATAACTTAGCTATGGAATGTACGCTCATTGGCCTCCTTTCATTTTTCCCGCGCTTTCTTTTAGTTTAATTCCTGTGCCTTAACCCGTTAAGTGATCAGAGATATCCGTTCTCTGCTGGATGCGGGACGTCTTTCGATTTTTGAGTGCGTTTTTTGGCTTTTGTCGTTGTGTTTGGATGAGTATATGTTTGAGTGAATGTCTGTTCTTAATTTTTAAAGTCCTGCATTAATTTCGTCCAATTAACTGATATTTCTGCCCTATTTAAAGATTTTTTTTGTTACTAACACTGTTTTGTTTTTTGTAAATAAACCTTTTTTTCCATTGTAAATATATATTCATTGGGGTTATAAATTTTTAAAAGTTATTTTATTCCCCTCCCACCACAGACAAATTGTACATAAGGACTAGTTAGGACTTCATAGAATCCCTGGGGTATTATGGTGGATGTAATAAGAATGGTAAGTAACAATGTGTTGTTTTAGTGCAAGGGTTATGGTAACATTTTTGGGTTAGTTATTGTGGCTAGCTAAGTTTAAATATAAGACACCTGAAGACGAGCCTTCGTCCACCCCCAATTTTTGGCCTTGGGCCACATTTGTAGATTGTGTAATAAATAAAAGGGGTAAACATGTAGGGGGTTAGAGGATCTAGCTTATTTGCTTACCTATTTCAGCAAGTCTATGTCGACTCCAATAGACATACTACTTCTTCATTGTGTTATCTTCATTTAAAGCAATGAAGATATAACATTTAACTAAGAAGATGAGTTAAAAAGGAAAAGATTTTGTGAATTTTGTTGTTCATGCTCCCTCCTGATACTCTCTTGTAGCGAAACTTTTTCTGCCAAAAGAATGGACAACCGATTGGTGTATCTGTGTTCATTGTACAGATTCATTTATTTTAAATTGTATATCTTTTTGCTGCCGTTATCTTCTTCAACAGATTAAAAGTTCTCTTTATGCCAAGGTAGAAACCATTTTGAATTTAACTAATTTAAACTTTACTATAACAGGTCTGATGCCTTCTCCTTCACTCTTAGCTACATAGTCATACCTAATCCTCTCTACAGGTATTTCCTTAGTGATATAGTTCTATAGCGACCCTATTGGAAATGGGGGTACGGGATGTCAGCTTATCCCGGAGAAGATTTTGTTACCCCTGTTAAGTCCATAAAGAAATACACAAATAAAATAAAAGTTAATTATTGTGTCAAAAAATGATTATAATAAAATAATTATAACAAATATAACTATCATTAATTCATTCATTCTAAACCAATGACGATCGACCCATCTTTCTCCTCTACACACACAAAGACGTGACATTCTCACTATCAGACAAGCAGTTCACACGGACAGGTCGTTAACACATACGTCAACGAAAATTTCATTTTATTTTCATTTTTCAGATCATAATAGCAACATTTATCTCTTAATAAAATTCGAGGTAAGAAAACCCCAGACACTTCTTGTATTTTTCCAACTAAATTATCTGGACACTCATTAGAAACAACTATAATAAATAAAATTTAAAAAAAAACGTACGAAAAAGACTTTATACACTTCACATAATCTTTATCTTATCATTCTGTCGGATTCAGATTCATATTTGATCTTCGTTTGTCCCCAAACTCACAATTTTGCTTAGTATTATTTTCTCTTGTGTCTCGAACACCACATAACAAACAGATAAAGTTAAATCCAAAGAGAGCTCATTGTAAGAACAGAGCAAATATAATAATGATGAAAGCGGAAACTTTAGAAATCCATATTAATAATTTATTTCACGGGATGATTATATATATATTATAGGCACGGTGGAGTAATGGATAACGGCTTGGATTGAGGAATCGGAGAGCCGAGTTCGAATTCCAGTCGAATCCATTACATTCACTTACGTGCTAATACCCTTGGGAATCCTCTTCTTCTCCCTCCAGCTATGGGTAAACAGCAGGACAGACTGGGTTCTATAGAAGGACAACTCTGAATTCAAAACCTGCGGAGGGTCGTTTGGGGACCTTGTGGCAATTAGTATCTCTGTATTCGGCCCTTCAAAAAGTGTGGATGGTCCTGCACGAAACCTTCCCCACTATGATCAAATCTCATGTGCTGTTGTCGGACTGTCGGTTTCCTAGGAACTGATCTGCTTGACCCTCATACGTCGAATTCGACGGGAGAGTCGAGTAGAGAGAGTATATATATATATATATGAACAAACCTCTGATTAACGGACTAATAGTGGGGATGGGTGGCCCGTTAAAGCCGATTGCCCGTAAATGGGAATGGATTATTTTTGAGTTATAAAACCACTATAGTAACTGCCAGTAGTTATGCTCATAATATAAATACTCTAAACATGTATATATTGCATAAATAAATATATACTTAATATAGATATATTATTCAAAATAACAAAAATAATAGATTTCTCACAGCTACTTTCTCACATACGCTTTAATGTATTGTACTTTATATACTGTACACCCGTCTTTGTTTACAATTGAAAGGGCCGCCACCGTCGCCAATTGGACATTTTGAGAACTAATACAACTCATTCTACTCAGCAAATTTTGAAATATATCGCTGACGATTTGGAAGTTTTTTTTTCTTTTTCCTGCATATTTTTTTTTATTTTATTTTTCCTGCAGATTATGTCCGTTGCATCCGAAGTCCGTTGATGGGAGGTCCGTAGATGAGAGGTTTGTCTGTATATATAATCAACTTATTGGTGAAACCTGCCCTTCAGGCCGTACCGTCACAAGTCCTGATAGTTAAAGTGACACACAATAAATGTAAAGAAAAACCAGAGAACCAGTAAACAAACAAAACAAAAAACAGGAAGACTGAGAAAAGCGAAAAAAGGTAACATAGGCAAAAAGAAACCGACAAACGAAAGGACTCACACCTATCTATGCAGTTACAATGTGCCAAATGTGCAAATCAGCTAAGACAGTGCGAACCCTTAACCACTGAGATCGCACAAAAAATTTTAGAGACCGAATTCAAAATGCCATTCATCTGCCGACCAGATCTGGAGTGTTTATTTATTGTCGCACTTTAAAAATCTGGTAAAGGCAGAGGAGGAAGGTGAAAAAAAATGCGATGGTGACAAAGGAGAGGGTAAGCAAGAAGGCGAGAGAAAAGCAAAAAGAAAAGCGAGTGAACAAAAAAACGGTTAGGGAGAAATGGAGATTTTTAAGAAGAAAGTCATAGACATTTCCTTTACTCGTTTGAGCTCATAAAACGAATGATACTTTATTTGATTGATTTTCTTCTTGAGTGAGTGACCTACAACATACGTGGTAAAGCAGATGAGTAGGTACTATAAACAATAATATATATATATATATATATATATATATATATATATATATATATATATATATATATACATATATAATGTGTGTGCTCAAATATGTAGGTATATTTATTTATGCTATGTTGTTAAGATGAAAATAAAACGTATAATGAAGTGCTTTAGGGAAATCGCGAGATATATGATTATATCTTTTGAATAAATAAAATCTCCAACGAATGAAAGAAATGAAAAGTATTTTTACATTACCGTAAGCGAAGAAGAAGAAGAAGAAGAAGAAGAAGAAGAAGAAGAAGAAGAAGAAGAAGAAGAAGGAGGAGGAGGAGGAGGAGGCGGAGAATAAGGAAAAGAAGAGGAAGAAGAGAAGAAGAAGAAGGTAAAAGAAGAAGAAGGTGGACGAGAATTAGAAGAAGAAGAAGAAGAAGAAGAAGAAGAAGAAGAAGAAGAAGAAGAAGAAGAAGAAGAAGAAGAAGAAGAAGAAGGAAAAGAAGAGGAAGAAGAGAAGAAGAAGAAAAAGAAGAAGAAGGAGGAGGAGAATTAGAAGAAGAAGGAGGAGGAGAATTAGAAGAAGAAGGAGGAGGAGAAGAAGAAGAAGAAGAAGAAGAAGAAGAAGAAGAAGAAGAAGAAGAAGAAGAAGAAGAAGAAGAAGAAGAAGGAGGAGGAGGAGGAGGAGAATAAGAAAAAGAAGAGGAAGAAGTGAAAAAGGAGGAGGAGAATAAGAAGAAGAAGAAGAATAAGAAGAAGAAGAAGAAGAAGAAGAAGAAGAAGAAGAAGAAGAAGAAGAAGAAGAAGAAGAAAAGAGAGATACAAAATAAATATTAAACGGTTAATTGATAAATAATTTTAAATACTTATATAAAATAAATAAAATTGCCGGAGGAAACGTACTTTGAAAAGAAGTACAAAATTCAATGAATAATAAATTTTAAATTTCATGACGGAATTTCTTTTTAAACAATGCTTTTTTTAATCTATGATTTCGGATATTTTAGAAATATTGTCTTTATTATTTTTAAACGAATCAAAATCAAAAAGATGAGGATATTAGTCTGAACAGAATAATGGCAGTTCTTCTGAAAGAACATGTTCTTACTTTTATAATCTGATTCTTTTGAGTTAGTTATTTCATTTTTTTATTATACATTTCTGTCAAATTGAACCCGAAAGAGATGAACGCACGAAAAAGGTCAACGGAAGCTCACCACTTCATTTTAGAGGTTAAAAGAAAACACCGGACGTGACGATTTTTAAGAGATTATGCGCATGCTTTTTCTGAACAACTGTTGACAAAGAACGCAGTAAATACCCGAAGATTGATTTTTTTTACGTCTTATCAATCATTTGCAGATTATTTACAACCAGAAAATGTTTTTAGATTGTAAGAACTAATTAACCCATATCTGGGGGAAAGAAGAGGCGGACGCATGCCTTTCCCAACGTTATTTGCCCGTAACTGAATATAACGTACCTCGGTTCTGCGATTTCCAATTCTAAGCAATTATCCATTACACCGCCAACACATACACCCGTCTTGGTACTGACCAGGCTCGACGTTACTAAACTACGGTGATCGTAGAGGAACCTGTGTTTCAACGTGATACGGCCGTAAGCCCAAACTCGAGGAAGGCATGGAGGGCCCACAACGGAAACGATGTGAGGATATAAAAGCATAAAAGAAACAAAGGCAAGAAAATTCACGTTTTTTTTTTTAATTTATGTTTGTTAATTATGACGCAATATGTTAGCATTATTAAATACTAGCAGCATGACCCGGCGTTGCCCGGGCTTGATTCAAAAATCGTACGACTCATACAGCAATCGCTATCACTTGACTTAAAATATTTTTGCCCTTCCTTGCCTTTAAAGGAGTGCCCTTTGCCGTGCTGATGTTGCTACACGCCTTACTTCTTGCCTATCTCACACTGCGAATTTTTTCTAACCTCTATACTAAACATTAAATCTGTTACGAAAAAAGAACAAAACAAAATGAACACAAAACGATCAGCTTTAAAAAAGGACTCGTAACTGAAAAGACCGAATGAAAAAAGAATGTTAACAACAAATACTTTTTCACACCCAACCCAGTTCTGCGGAATCAGAATCAACGTTGAGTTTAAGCAAGCAAATGAGCCAATTGGAGTAAAGTGCCATGCAGATTTAAATTTTTCTCACTTGTGACGAATGCAGCTATCGATTTTTTTTGCATGCTAGTTAACATTCGTGTCAGTCAGCTGTTGGCTCTCACGCTGGCCAATAGAATCTTCCTGCCTATTTGTGGCAGTCAGCTATAAGCTCTCACTCTGGCCAGTAGAAAATGGCCGCAAACTACATGAAAACTGCCGTAGAAGCATGAAAAAATCGATTATTTCCACTATAGATGGAGTTGGGAAATGCAAAGTCGGTCTTGGCCTTCCCACTAACTACAGATCTACGGAAGCTGAAGCAAATACTTATTTCCAATAGAAGTCGTTTGTCAGGATTCAAGTCTAATTAGAAATCAACATTTTTAATGCTAATTTTCAAAGCAAGCATTTCCCATATTAAAAGATAGCACAAGACAGACTTCAAATCCACCACACATTTATTCAGGGGTGACATCTTACCGCTTCGCACCGGTTCATACGAACCGATTCTTAAAATTATAAAAGCTTAGTGAACCGGTTCTTGGATTCTCCAAAATAATCTTATATTTTAATAGCTGATAGATAATAGGCAAAAATATAATTGATACCATTGCTGTATGTTCTGCGGAAGCTGATAGTGGGTTTTCTGTGGTGAACATAATTTATTCTGACAAAAGAAATTGTTTTAAAGTTAAAAATGTGGCAAATCTTCAAGTCATAAATTTGATAGGTCTTCCATTGGATCTTTGGGACTGCAGTGATTCAGTTCAAATGTGGCTAAGAAACCATAACACACCTGATGACACTAGAAGCAAAAAGCATCAAACTTCTAAACAGAAATATGATGAGAACAGAATTTCAATCTGGAAATATCTTAATAAATAAATGTTTTCTAATAAATTATCAAAATTGTTTAATACTTTTTGATACTATAAAATTGATTTATTTCCATTCTCAGATTGAAAAGAAAATAAGTGAAAATAGATTCCTACAAATTATCTGTCTTTAAAGAACCGGTTCCTGGAAATTTGGAATGCCATTATTGATTTCACCCCAAGTAAGGTGATAAGGCCACTAAGATGCAATGAGTTACTGACAGTGAAAGAATATGAGACAAATAAAAAAATTATTATGGAGAAATTAAGGCGATATAAGAGATGAGTAAACTATCAGATATACAAAACCATTTTCTCAGATTGATTAAAAAGGGCTTTGAGAAAATTAATCTTTTAGAGCTTAAAGAAGACAACCTTTCATCAGATCTTATAAACTGGAGCTACATAATCACAGACAAATAACTTTACCAAATAACAAAGATTATATCACTTGAAGACTTCCAACAGCAACCATTAAAATACAACTGGAGGAGAAAAGTAATGACAACACCATGTTGATGTTACACATGACTAAAAACAAGATATATATATATATATATATATATATATATATATATATATATATATATATATATATATATATATATGAAGAAATATAGTCTGAAAGTGTCCTATATTTATGGGATAAAATGCTCAATATCAGAGATAGAGCGTGTGTAAATATAAAAGTGAACATGAAAACTAGATTCTTGTATATATAAAATACAAGAATCTCGTTTCCAGTCTGTCCTGCATTTTCGAGAATTATAAACAACTTACAAGATCAAACACTTCAAAAAGTTGGAATTGGGCTCCAGAAAGAAATATTTACGCATGGTCAGTTGTATGTTGCATGCTCAAGAGTAAGAAATCTTTAAAAAAATGTTCTTTGCTGTTAAAATTGAAAAAAAAAGAAATTGTCTTTAAAAATAATGTTTACCATGAGGTCCTATAAAATTAAATTAAAGAAATTATTAGACCGTGAAGCAGTGTTTTGTCAAAGTATTTTACAAACAAATCAACTTATTCACATTCCGTCGATTGATTAGCGAAATTGAACGAAATGTAGAGTTTTGTAAATCAAAGATTGTTAATAAATTCAACAATACTAAATTTTGTGAGGATTTCAACACGCGAGTTATTATTTCTACTTAATAATAAGTTCTTTAGTTTATTTGAAACATCCAATTGTTTAATTGAATCAGCATGAACAAATCAAAGGGACATTCAATAAATATTTGATATTTCTCTATTTTGAACAGCATTTTAGAGTAAAGGTACAATTATATGTGTCATTTAGTGAATACAGAATTCCAAACGTTGGATGTGGATGTCGATGTGTTTTATGCAAGAATGTAATGAAAACAGTCATTCTGGTGACTAATTTTGTTCGTATATTGTAATTCAAGTGACGATGACAAGATATATCGATAAATTCTTTAAACATCAATGAGTATTAACGATTATAGTAATTCTGTATGTTAGTAAATCTATACTATTAATTATTGAACGTTTTAAAGATTGTTGGTTTAAAATTTATTGAATTTGTTTTCATTTACGTCTGATGATTAAATAATGAATTTCCACCATTGTTATATTCTCTTGGATATTTACTTATTTTAGTCTGTTCATATCAATCCATCTATCTGATTCTGTTCACATATTTCTCTCTATCTATCTGCCTTCTTTTTCAATATCTATCTATCTATCTCCCTCTGATCATTATCTATCTATCTGTATGTCTCCCTTTGTTCATTATCTATCTGTCTATTTCCCTTTGTTCATTATCCCTGTATCTATCTATCTATCTATCTATCTATGTGCCTCTCTTTGTTCATTATTCTTATGGGAACTTACCCATAATAATAATGGACTATTCCGGACATTATAAATACAGCGCCTCAAGAGGGAGCAGGAGGATAATTGTAAGAACATTGGAATAGTGATACTTGTCGAGACAACATAGTTCACTCTAACCAAATCTGATAGTCATTACTAATACTTCTACTTCTTTGTATATATTTCTGTTTGTAATATATCTGTTATTCCATACCTGTGTTCGAGTTATTCTTCATTGGTTCTACCTTGGACCATCAGCGTGGTACAAGGAACTTTGGACCATAACAGTATACATATTCAGTTATGGCCGTAAGTACATATTACCATATTCTTTGTCAAAGAGCAGATCGTGGGAGGTGGGGTGCTTAATTACTTCGGCATTGATTAAAGCCTCGAAGACTTTGACGAAGAATGATAATTGGATGATAGTTAGATGGGTCAGAGTGGTCTCCAGAGTTCTTAAAGACCGGGATCATAGAGGAGGACTTTCAACAGGCTGAAAAGCAAGAACCGGCGAGGGAATAGTTATATAGTTTGGAGAGAACTGGAGCCAGCTCAGTGGCACAATTTCTTAGGTCTTCGTCTGGTATTCCGTCACCACCATTTGCTTTATGAGAATGTGGAGGGGTTGTTAAATATCGGATTATTGTATGAAACATTGGAATAGAGATACTTGTCGAGACAACATAGTTCCCTCTAACCAAATCTGATAGTCATTACTAATACTTCTACTTCTTTGTATATATTTCTGTTTGTAATATATCTGTGTTATTCCATACCTGTGTTCGAGTTATTCTTCATTGGTTCTACCTTGGACCATCACCGTGGTACAAGGAACTTGGACCATAACAATTATCTATCTATCTATCTATCTATCTATCTATCTATCTACCTCTGATCATTATCTATCTATCTGTATGCCTCCCTTTGTTCATTATCTATCTATCTGTTTCTGCATACTGACATTTATTATAACTCACACTTCTCTTCTCTCCTCAGATCTTGAGATTTTCCAATGCAAAGGCTGATAAGGCAGACCAGGAAGAATTTTTAAAAATATAATATAAAACATCGGAATTTCCCCAAAGATATCCTTGTCGGAAAGTGACATTTCCTGAACCGTGGAAAACCCGGATAAGCGTTTTTATTATTCTAACATGTCTCTGTTTTCGCAAGAACGTAACATCAAAATTGCACGCCTAGGAACTTTCATCGACCTTTATTAAACTCAAAGTAATAGATTTAACTTTTCTTTTAATCCAACATTATGCTGGATTAATTCTTGTCGAAAGGTAAATCGTTTTTAATAAGACTTCCAATACTTCTAGCCTGGTTGATACCAATGTCACTGTTTAAAAGATCATGATGAATATACTCAAACCCGTATACGTATAATATAGTATTAAGATATATACTGCTAAATTGCAAAAAAAGCAGACGAGTATTTGATAACTGGTAGACATTAGAGGTCTTGTTTGCGCATGTCCGTTTTTGAATTCTCCACAAATCAGTTATTTTTGTTATGTTTGGAGGGAAAAGAATTTAGTAGGATGTCCAATGCACCCAAAATTCTTAATGGGTTTAAAACTAGAAGCACAATGGTTGGAATAAGCCATAACCAGACAGAAAGATAAGGATTATGGTTCAAATATTCTGCCACAAGATCTGTGTATGCGACTTCTGACAAAGAAACTTTAACACTAGACAAAATGGATTACATACTGGACGAAAACGGATTCGGACGTGTCTCGTATGTAAAATATAACCAAAAAGAAAATGGCGGATTTACGAGTCGTATATTTAAACAAAGATAGATCTCGGAGTCGGATAGACTTTCGCGAGAATCTCTTTTAACATGCAAATTTGAACTGTCACTCACTCTATAAAAAGTGCTTAAAGAGGCGACAGACAGTAGCTCGAGAATAGGGGACACGTGTTGTTCGATTGTTTGACTTACGCTACTCTGTTGGCAGAAGGAAACTTATTAGGAAACTTTATTACAAGCCAGAAGAATCTGACGACAGAAAGACTGCAGTTCCAGTAGCGCTTCCTTGCGATATCCAACAGAAGACATCCACAAACATTAAAGAGCCACCAACAGTTCGCAAAACACCTAGACGCAGGTGAGACTAATGTAGTACCTGAAATTCAACACAGTTTTCCTGTGACCAGTAGGATTCTTTCGCTATCTTTCAGTAACAAACGATCATCACCTGGAAATATAGCGAGCATTATGAGGCTAAAATGGTTTGCAACAAGACAGGCTCCAGTTGCATTGGCTCTTCTTGCGATATCCAATGAAATACACCCACACCATTACAGACCAACAAGTAGCTCACACACCATGTTTTTGACAGACAAGATTAAAAGTTATATCAAGAATATACTTTATAGAACAAGATATTTTTCAATTCATGTAACAGACAGACTACAACTCGAACTACACCTTACATTAGAACTCGAACTCGAACTCGAACTCGAACTAGAACTAGAACTAGAACTAGAACTTAGAACTAGAATTCAAATTGAATATATTCAGCAACGGGGTTTGACAAAATAATAGTTATGATGGATATGGTCATTTATCACATTCCACACACGAATTCAATCGTCTGTCCTAAAAAGATGAAAATTCTTTTGACCAAGCGTCACGGTTTTATTCAGCGTCCACTGGCAATGTTCTCGGGCTTGGATGGAACAAGGTGACCGTTGTCTTGATATCATTAACAAATACCTTTGTTGGTTAGTGTTGTGGATTCCGGAATGAAATCCGATATCAATGAATAACAAACGCCAGGAATGGATAAGGAAAATGAATGTATTAACGTAATAATACAAACTGGTAATACGGGTTAGTAGATCCAGGAATGCGGGTTAGTAGCACTAATATATATATATATAGTCTTGGTATTGAAGTATCGCGATATGACTCCTTACTGAGTCTACGTGCTCGCTAACTGTGACGCTTGCCGCCGTCTCTGTGTGTGACTTACTCTACTACTACTGAACTCTACTACTCTTCTGTCGAAACGTCTCGACTCCTACTTGCCTATTCGGGTATTCACTGGTAGTAGTATATGTATACCTTGGGTGAGTCCATTTGTGTAAAAAGGGGAGACTCCTTAACAGTTAGCTAATACGAAACTACATAGAATGCTGTGTGTTTGCTGGACGTTTCATTAACTGAAAGGATGAACGCAATCATCTTTGAATTGAGATGCGATCTGATGCACTATACATCCACCTACCCCCACTTCGATGGGTGATCTTCATCTTTTTCCGTCACCTCTTATCAATTTCTTGAATCACCTGCAAGGGACCTCAGGTCAGGAGATTGGGGCGGCCATGTCATAACACTCACCTACTTCTCATCAAAGTATTCCTTCATCAATTTTGATTTTTGACAGAGAGTATTATCCTGCATAAAAATGCGCTTGGTGGGGTCGATTTGCACCCTTTCAGCAGAAGGGAGCAGACAAGACTCTAAAATTCTCTTGTACTGCTCACTCCTGAGGGTCTTTTCCATAGGTTTTAAGAAACCAGTTCCATGAAAAGAAAAGCATCCCCAGAACATTATACTGAACGGATGCTTGACAGTACTTACTGCTAAATTCAAAGAGCTTTCAAAGCTTCTTCTTCGGATTTTAGATCGCTTATCCTTTGAATTTAGCTCAACTTTCGTTTCATCGGAGAAGAGATTTAGTAAAAAAAAATCAGATGAATCACTTTTATCGAACAGCACTGTATGCCTATCTAATTATATATTATTTAAATATTCACATCTTCATTGACTAGCAGGTACTTCTTCCATGTCTTTCGAATGTCCATTGAAAATGTTCAGACGATTTGAAATAAGGGAGCTTTATCTCATTCTCGATTTCTCTTTCTGTTTTCCATTCAAATAAAGCGAGGGTTCTTAACTATAGAACAGTAAATTGTGCTGTATTGTATTTTCTATGACTCCTGTGAGAGGAGATCGTTGGCACAACTTGAATATATTATATATGGCATCACCATCAAAACTTATTGCGCTGACATCAACTCTTGACCCAGGCAGACACGCGTCTGACACAGCGGAGTTACATGGCGTAAATCCAAAGATTGACAATGTGAATTTCCAAAAGTCGAGAAAGTAATTTTATCGCAGGGGAACATGAGTAAATAGAAACGAACGCAATTAGCAGCTTCATAAGCTGATACTATTTTTAACTGAATCCGCATTGGGGATTACTGATGGCGCCTCCTTCGCATCTCCCACCACTCCTCATTTTAAACAACACTTCCCCTTCATTCTCTCGCCCCACTTCTCTTTTATGCCACTCCACCCCTTCCATCTGTCTTCCACTTTCATACCACTTCTCCTCTGCCACCACGGTTCCTCTTTCGCACTATTCCACTTTCCCTCTCCTACCGCTCCTCTTCCATACCACTTCGTCTTCATTATCTTTCACCACTTCTTGTTTAAAACACTCCCCTTCCTCCTCTCGAACACTTTTCCTTCCCCTCCTCACCACTCCTCCACTTTTATACCACTCCTCCTTCCCGTGCAACTCCCACTTTTTAACTTTCTTCCTCCTTCTCATCTCCTACCACTGCCCTTCTTTCACACTCCTCCCCTTCTCCTACCACATCCCCTCTTTCACACTATTCCTCCTTCCCCGCTACTACCACTGACCCTCTTTAACACTATTCCTTCTTCTCCTCTCCTATCACTCACCCTCTTTCACACTATTTATCCTTCATTTCTCCTACCACTAACCGTCTTTTATACCATTCCTCCTTTCCTTCTCCTACCATTCCTCTCTTTTACACCATTCATCCTTCGCCTCTCCTACCGCTCCTCCTCTTTCACATTTTCTCGTTCCCCTCTCCTACCATTCTCCCTCTTTCGCATTCTTCCTCCTTCCCCTCTCCTACTATTCACCCTCATTCATACTATTCCTCCTTCCCCTCTCCTACCACTCCCCCTCCTTCATACCATTTCTCCTTCCCCTCTTCTGCCACTCACCCTCTTTCACTCTATTACTCCTTCCTCTCTCCTACCTCTCCCCCTCTTTGACACCATTCCTGCTTTCCCTCTCCTCTACACACTCTTCTCATTCTCTGACACCACACCTAACAGATTAGCCCAAATCAGTTTTGTAACACTAAGAGAGTGAAAGTACTTGGAAAAATAAAAGGGATGAGAAAGACTACGGCGTCTTAATCTTAATAAGAACACTAACAAATAATAGTAATAGTTTTAAATAGTTTTTATAGATAGTTTAAAATATCGAGGTTTTAAGTAATAGTTTTTTCTTTGTAAAAAATATTTAGATATTACAATAACTTAGTTACCTCCCTTGACGTTTGCACGTGAGCCTACATGATAAAAATTTAAAATCGTGCAGTACATAATCTTAGTGTTTTTCATTTCACACGTCAAAAATTAATTTTCCGATGAACGCAACAATTTTGTCTTAGAAAAAACAAGACCGTGATGAGGAGATTGGGTTAATGTCGAAAGTAATCGGAATAAAATGAATATACATCAACATGGTAATTTTCTTTCTTCTGTCAGATTTAAATCCTCCTCAATTCCCTAATTGTTCACTAGGGGACGCTCTCCCTACACTATAAATACTGGGCGACTTCTTGCCTCGTTCTCTTTTTCACTTTGCATTTCAGCGGACTCATTTAAAAATGTGATCTCTCGCAGAAATCTGCGTTTTTCCCACGTGTGAGAAAACGCCATTAAACACACATACACGTATGTCGGAGTTAGCTCCTCCTCAGTTCTTTAATCCTTCAACAGGGGTCTCTCTCCCCTGGCTATAAATACTGGCTGACCCCCCCCCTCTCTCTCTCTCTCTCTCTCTCTCTCTCTCTCTCTCTCTCTCTCTTTCGACTTAGGCCTTGGGCCGCCACGGCGCGTGGAGACGAGATAAAAATCTCTCTTTTCTACGAACTCCAATACGTGACCTCTCAGAGATACAGCGTTTCCCAAATTTATAGGAACACGCTAAGAACAATACACGTACGTACGAATACTCACAACACACACACATAATTTCTCCATACAAACACTATGTAACTGTTCATGTCTTTATGTAACTTGCTATTAACGTATATTTGTTTACCCATGTATATCGGTCTTGCTTGTTTTAATTGTCTTCTTTGGACTTAATTAAAGTCCAACATTCCCATGTAGCTGGATCGGCTAGCAGAAAAATTTAATCTTTTGATATCTCTTCACATCTTCACCTGCACGGTCCGCTACAGGTACGTACGAACATTCGCCAAAATACAAACTCTTTACGTTCACACACAAACACAAATGTTGATGTCTTTGTCACTTGTAAATTTGTTGTTTACTACATATATTTATTGATATATATATATATATATATATATATATATATATATATATATATATATATATGAATGAAGAAATATAGTCCTAAAGTGTGCTATATTTATGGTGTGCTCAATATGAGAGATAGAGCGTGTGTAAATATAAAAGTGAACATAGAAGTCAACACTTAGAGGCAACAGTCTGTTTCATGCTAGATGCAAACATCGGGCCCGATGATTGCATCTAGCATGAAACAGACTGTCGCCTCTAAGTGTTGACTTCTATGTTCACTTTTATATATATATATATATATATATATATATATATATCGGTTTGTTTGTTTCTTTTCTTTACATCTTCGGTTGGAATCAACTTGAGCCCGCATTGTCCTTGTAGTCGGACCTTCTAGCAGGAATAAACAACATGTGTTCTTAATTTAACAACACGCCACACGGTCCACTACATTTCCTTTAATAAGGATACTAATAAACTTGTCCGTAATTATGAGAGGATCCTATTAAAAATAAGTAGACAAAACTTGTCGAAATGATTTAATGAGACATGTCTTAATGAAAACGTGTCGCCAAAATAAAGGCAATTTAAATATTCAGAGAGAGAGAGAGAGAAAGAGAGAGAGTGAGTGAATGAGAGAGAGAGTGATATATCAAATTACATCTACCGTGTCTGTGTCGGCAGAAAGAGCATTTTGTCTGTTCTCTTTATTTACTAGGAGGGTTGTGAGTCCTGAAATTCCCTTTTTATACCCTCTGGAAATATTTATTCTATTTCTTCCATTTTCCCCAACCCACTTTTTCTCACTCATTTTAATAATAAATTATATTTTAGTTGTTGTAGTCCCTCGTTTCATCCTTGGCTGTTTAGGACTTTGCGAATTTAGTTCGCCTATTTAGATTCTTCTGATGAGATGTTGACCGAAATGGTTACCCTAAGGGAATATATGATTTTATTTATTTAAAACAATTTGCAAGTTCTTTGGTATCAATATTTAGTACAAACAATTATTCGTCTTAGCCATCAAAACCCTGATGATGATAGTGGAAAATATCGAAAGTACTCAGAAAAAATAAAAATGAATAAATATAGCCACAGTACCTTTCTTGCTGTCTTTAATCATGAAACAAGAAAGCTTATATGTGATTACAAAAGGGTTTTATTGAAAATAAGTAAACACAAAATGTCTAAATTGTTTGATCAGACAGGTTAAATGAAAATATACTGCCAAAATATACGGAATATATATATATATATATATATATATATATATATATATATATATATATATATATATATATATATAGTTGCGGCCAAAATGTTCAGAACGACATTGTTTTCGTCAGATAAGTAGGTATAATTTTTTATCAAAGTTGTTTTATATTCTATAATTTTCACAGACAATAAATACCATATTATTTGTTATTGTCTGAAATTTTGGCGTAATTTGAGAGGATAATACAAAAGTTATGGATGATTTAGTGATTTACTGTAAAACCCACGGCCGCCAAAATGATCAGAACGGTTGAAAAAATAACAAAATAATAAAAAATGACAGAGAATACTGGAATTATTTAATGTTTAGTGTGAAGCCCTTTAGCTTCAATCACACTTTGACATCTTCGACTGCATGAGGAAATTAAATTTTCAATTTCTTGCTAGGTGATCTTATTCCATTCTTCCTGAAGGGCATTCTATAATTGCACGGTTGTTTTAGGATTTCTGGCTTTCGAACGTTCTCCTAGAATATTCCACACATTTTCAATGGGATTCGTTATATTCACTTTCGCGCAAATCCTCTTCGGAAAGGCATGAATCCACTTCTTCTCTTTACCTCCAGCTAATTACTAATACATTAATTAGTAATACTAATACATTAATTAGTAATACATTATAACTCTATCATTATTATCTTCAAAAGAAAAATCTTACAATTTAGAAATATTTTCTGGATTTGATAAGCCGTAGAAAAAGAATCGTATATTGCTGAGGTAAGACGGAGAGCGCATTGGCCAAAGACAAAAATGAGGCTTCCTAGAATAATTTAGTTATTTATTTCCTGTTGCTCTTGCCATAGATTTTTATATCAAATGAACGGATGAACTGTCGATCGTTTTAATCATTCAAGATCGATGCAATTGTCGATTTATTGATTTTATCGATTAAGAGATTTATTTTCGCTGCTGCCTGAGATGAGTCATTCAGAATATGATTGGATTTAATTTCAGTAATTAGACTGTGTGAATGGCCTAGTTATTAAGAGAAAGGCGAGTGGCGCCAAAATGTCTTTTCATCTTAGTCTATTAAAATGCTTTACACAGAGATCCTGAAGACACATAAAAAATTGTTAACATTCTTAGCCAAAAAGATAAACTTACTGATAATCTCCCACTTTCTTTTTATTTCATTTATTCTGCGTGCGTGTGTCTGTCTGTCTCTCTCTCTCTCTTTCTCTCTCCATCTTTCTCACCCTCACACACACTATCTCCCTCTATATATATATATATAGATAGATAGATAGAAATGTGTGGCCCCTGTCTCGTGCCTTTCGTCTTACTGAAACGTTGAAATGGATAAATTCTGTATTAGTTTTTCGACTGCTTTCTTTATTTTACATTTCACAGTCAAATTTCTATTTCTAACACGAACTCAGTCCACACTGGGATTAATAAGACAGTCGACAGATATCTTTGACTGCAGAAATAGGCTATTCCCCATATGAGGTGATTTAAAGATTTTATTGTTTATTAATTAGTAGCTCTGTAATAATAAATACATTGAGTTCTTTTTATTGATCAGTTTTAATATTTTATATTACTAGGATCCACTTGGATATATCTGTTGCCTTTACTACATATATATATATGTATCTGTTGCCTTTACCATATATATATATATATATATATATATATATATATATATATATATATATATATATATATATATATATATATATATGACTCAGAGAATAATTATGATTTTATTATGAAATGAATCCTTGGATATCGGGTTAAATAGCCCGAAAAGAAAAACTCAACACATTGACACAATGGCAAATTACCGTTGCGTTAGACGTATCTATGCGGCTTTACGAAAATTCAGTTACCTGATTTCGACGTATATATCCGTTTAAATGCGTGCACATGTCATTATTATAAGAGATTATAACAAAAACATGTTTTTTTATGATCGCTTATAATAAAAATAATAATAATAATATATTGCTCTATTTTGTATTGAGCACTTTTTTAAAGTAAATGGTACGAACAGTGGCTCTTTACTCCACCAGTTCTTTATCTCATATATATATATATATATATATATATATATATATATATATATATATATATATATATTACAGTGAGGTTCACACTGTACAATGACCGAGATAGAGGGTTTCAAGAGTAAGAGGGTTAGGGTTAGGCGGATATGATGGGGGAAAATAACGATTACCCCTAGACCTGATCAGGTTATGGCTGTGGTGATCGTGGAAGCATCGTCTTGGGAGTCGTTTCCACAAAGAAGAGACACGTGAAAAGAAGCTGATTTAATGGAACTTATATCTGACCAATGGAATACGAAGGGAATGAAGGTGGTTCGCTTCAATATCCGTTTCATGGCGGGTCTTAACCGTTGTGATTAGAACTAATGTAGTTCGTCCAAACACTCCATGGAAATAATAATAATAGAACAGCAAGAGTCTTGCGACGTATCGTTTGTAGAGTGGAAAATAATTGAACAGCACAAATATGAAGTGAGGTTTTTGAACTCTGTTGATACTGCGCTTCTCCTGACCATATATGTAACAATATTCAATTTTCGACCTGATCTGTCTCTTTTAAAGGTAGGGTTTAGCAAGATGAGTCAGGTACAGCGGTACGGGAAACCGACGATTTTTCCAATATCTATAGCAATGGATCGTATGTACGGGTTCCACTTGCGATCTGAGTTGAGCTTAAGTTTCAATATCCGTTTATTACGATTGTTGAATATTCAGGGGTTCCCTCCGTGATGATGGAACGTCACTGGTGTGATTTTCGGGGAATTCAACGTTACCAGCCAGTTTTTAACCCATTGAGGTGTCAGAGGAGATATTAGTTGCTATACTTTGGTTATCTAGAAATTTGGATGTGAACCTATATTGCGTTGTATTATCAGCATAGATATTCCCAAATGATAGAAGTACGAGGGTCATTCAATAAATAAGTTGAAGTTTTCGGTATAAGGACTTCTAATACAGATAGAAGCTTACTCTTTTTTATTTTTTGTTTTACTTCTTTTTCACATGGATTTAATTTCTTTTGCAGATTAAAAAAAACTTTGAGAGTTTTGGCGATTAACAAAGATGACCGACCAAGAAGCATGCCCCAGGATTGAACAGCGGTCAGTTATCACGTTTTTGGTTGCTGAAGAGTGCAAACCAGTTGAAATTCATAGGAGAATGTCAACTGTGTATGGTGCCACATGTTTCAGCCAAAAAATGTCTATAAGTGGGCTAAATTGTTTAAAGAAGGACGGAGCAGTGTTGAGGATGAAGACAGGCCTGGGAGGCCTACAGAAGTGAGATCTCCTGAGGTGATCGAATCAGTCAATGACCTCATTCAGTCTGACAGAAGGGTGACAGTGGATGACATTGCAAGGACTTTGAGCTTATCTGTTGGGACAAACGCAGGGGTCATCAGTCAGAAGGAGTCATCTTGCATCATGACAACGCAAGGCCTCACACAGCAGCCCAAACGGTGCAGACCATCAACGAGCTGGGCTGGGAACTGCTCCCTCACCCCCCTTACAACCCAGACCTTCCCTCTTCAGACTTTCACCTGTTTGGTCGCTTGAAAGCATTCACGAGAGGCACGAAGTTTAAAAGTGACGATGAAGTCAAAAGTGTTATGAGCGACTGGCTGAGACATCAGTCCAAAGATTTTTTACGCTGAGGGAATACGGAAGCTTGTGCACAGATGGGAAAAGTGTGTGACAGTACTGGGAGACTACGTTGAAAAAAAAAGTAAGCTTCTATCTGTATTAGAAGTCCTTATACCGAAAAATTCACCTTATTTATTGAATGACCCTCGTATAATCTATTGCTTGGTGTGCTGCAAGAAAAGCTGGTTCACGGTGTCGAGCATGACAATTTTTCTTGCCATAATCGATCTTAAACATGTATAAATCTACCATTCGTCCATGCATTGAATATTGCTCTTTTGGTCAGGTGCTTCTACTATGTGTTTAAAGATTCCATATAAAACTCAAAGAAGAATCTACAATGTTATTGTCCCTGACATGGCATCTCGGCTTCAGGCTTTACAACTGTCGTAACGTAGCTTCACTGCCTTTTGTATAAATACTTACAAGGTAATTATTTTAATGAACTTTCCTCTTTGGTACATATTTATGAATTTAAACACAGTACTAAATTGATGGCAATATTTCATCATTTTACAGTTGAAATGGCTAGATGGCTATGCTAACAGCTTCTTCATTCGCATTTCTGGCTTGTGGAACTATTTTCTGGCTTGTTGCTTTGCAATCAATTTTGATCTTCAAAAATTTAAATGCAGTGTCAATCGTTATCTTCTGTCTTCTTAATTCCTGTTCAATTATTGTTCTCTCTACTTAATAATGTTTTCTTTTTCTCCTATTCCCACTCAGTAACCCTTTGCGTCTGAGTGGCTTTATTGTCTTGACTAGGTGAAATTATGTTAAAAAATACTAATTTATGTAAAGTAGAAAGAGAGTTGCACCAAGACACGAGTCTTGGAGACGCCCCCCCCCCCCGCTGATTGCTTGGGTCTCGTGGGACTGGCCGGTAACTACGTTCAGTTGAGTCTGTAGTGTGGCCTCGTCTGTACTGCAGAAACTCGAATGACGGTGCCCATGTCAAATCGCCTTCAGCGCCTTTATGGTCATTATTATATCCAGTAAAATGTTCTGTTTTCCCAACATGAGAGCCAGTACAGCCATGCCTCAATTCTACCACAATTTCAAATAAAATTACTAAATAACCCAAATGCGAAATATATTCGTATTAAAAGGCACACACATATAGAGTGTGAACATGTACAGAAAATATGATGGCGAGCGACTCGTTATCGAGAATGTCCATCACAAAATATAATTACACGACTCCCTTTTGGCCTACAAGGGGGTGGAAGATCTTGCCATGAACTAATCCCACTCAAATCAAGAAGAGTATGTTGTTGTTTTTTGTTTTGTTTTGTTTTTTAACATAAAGTTTCATCCCGTACAAGGCACGGGAGCGCTCGGGGGTTACGTTAGAAGGCGGTTTGTGTGGATAGAAGGGGGAAGGTAACGGTTAATCCGAGCCTTGAACAGGTTCAGATTGTAGTGATCGGGGAAACAGCCTCTTGGGAGTCGGTTCCGCAGAGTAGCTGTCCGGCGGAAGAAGCTGTTCAAGTGGAACTTACTTTTCACCGATGGAACACCGAGGGGATGTGGGTAATTTGCTGATATGTGAGTGGCATGGCGGGTCCTTGCCGTGAAGGTTAGACTTGGCGGAAACCAGGAATGTAGTTCGTTGGAACACTTGCCGCGAAAGTAGTGATAGATTAGCGAGAGGCTTGTCACATTCCGTCTGTGAGAGAGAGAGAGAGAGAGGGGGTTGGAGAGCGGAAAATAATTCGCCACCCACAAGAACTCGTTGTTTTTGTATCTCCTACCCAAATGTGTACCCCCAAAAAAGAAAAACAGTTCTACATAATTGTCTGCTGTCAATCCGCAGGTGTTACAACAAAGTTTCTTTCTCTTATTTGGATATCTCGATATTTACCCAAGACCTCCTGACAAATGGGGATGTGGTACAAGGCCGTTTGTTAATGTAGGGCGATTCCGAGCCCGTAAGCTGTCAAAAATTGCCCGTAGAACCCGTACACACGAGGTCGAGTAGATGTCTACCTACCCAGACCAGGTTCTGCCCTTCGTCATAGCCTCGACTGGGTTCCTCTCTATTCGGAGGCAGAGAGGTCGACGAGCAGAGTTCCGTCAAACACCAAACAGAGTGGTTTTGCTGTCTCCGCTCTTATTTGGATAGCTCAACGATGTTTAAGTGTTCCAGGACTCTTGGTGAGCTCACAGCGCACCTGCATATAAACCCTATTATTTCTACATCCGCCGCCTTTGTGCCACATAGTCGTTGATCGCTGTGAAAGATCCATCGATCCTTTGAAAGACCTTGCTTATAATCCTGCTGGGTTTGTAGCCATCCTCCTAAGTAAAAAAAAAAGCCTTGTGGGGAAACTGCTTAAGCCACCGATAACCCGACTATGCAAGTGGTATTACTAAGTTATATTATACAATTTATTGTGAACTCTCTATTTAAAAAAACACATATACATAAATATGTTTAACATACAACGTGTGTTAGCACGTGCGACACCCTGTCTTCATCAGCTGCCGACCAGATCACGGTTTCGGTGGCTATGGCGGGACCCCTGGCGCCACCAGCAGCGTTTACCACCAGGCAGGGTATGAAGATAAGCTAGTTGATCGTTCCTATTTGTAAATTCTCGTAATGAAATAAATAAAACGATTGTTCCTCTTTGCAGCCTCTACCCGTAATGAAAGTTTGCTGAACGCGTTTACCGTTATTGACGCTCTCGTAAAAATCGTTATAGACGACCACGCAAATATTTCATTTGCGCATGTCAGGTCGTGATGTTGCGCGCATTTTATTTGCTTGTTGTTTTGATATCGACCAAATCCAACCTGACGCGTGCTGAACAAAATTATTAGACACTGTGAATGTAGCTTCTGATTACTCCTTCCTCACTTGGTTTGATGATATTCACATTAAAAGCCAAATCTTCAGGGCCACCGTTTTGATTTCGAAGAATCGCCAAAAAATTGAGGTTGCGTGCCTTTTCTAACACTAATTTACTCACTAACCCGGGCCAGGGCCTCTTTCTCTTTTTGAAGGTTTTTAACACATATTCAATAATAATAATAATAATAATAACTAAATAAATAAACGGTATAAATCTTTGCTTATTCTACATTTCCGGATAATGGCAATCTAAGGATTAAGGATTTAAAATTTTAGGTGACCTTTCTAAAAGATTGGACGCCATACACTAATGGTTTAAACAGTTTCAGTATCCTAGCATAGTACGAGTTAATTAAACTAAAAAAAAATGTACGAAACTTACGAATAATTAAATTCAGAAGAGGGTTACAAACTTTTGCCCTATAGTATAACTTCTCAATTAGACTAAGAAAACCAGTTTAATACGTAAACTGATAATAAAGAGCTCGGACATTCATGAGTCTATTACGTCAACCATCACTTATTATAATATCATTAATATTATTCAATTTCAAATAACATTAATATTATTGAGATTATTATATAAAATATATCACTTATATTATATATTATATATATATTATAATTATAAATTATATATATTATATAATTAAAATATATATATAGATATATTATAACTAATATATATATTATATATATTATAAATATATATTATAAATTATATTATAAATTGTATATACATTATGTTATATATAATATAAAATATAATATGAATAACATGAGTATTATTAACATTGTAATATAAAATATTATATATAAATTATATATATTATAAATATATATATTATATAATTATAAATAATATATATTTTATAAATTATATATATATATATATATATATATATATATATATATATATATATATACGTATTATAAATATATATTATAAATTATATATAAATTATATTATATATAATATAAAATATAATATAAATAACATTAATATTATTCTTAAAATACATTTATAAAATGCAACGGTAGAGATCATCAGTGTTGTTACCCTGGCTTCATTACAAATTGCATTAGCCAATCAGGAGGTCGATTTTTCTTTTATAATGGCAACGAGACTTTCATTAGCCAATCAGGAGCATGATTTCTCTTTTATAATGGCAACGAGACTTGCATTAGCCAATCAGGAGCATGATTTTTCTTTTATAATGGCAACGAGACTTGCATTAGCCAATCAGGAGCATGATTTTTCTTTCATAATGGCAACGAGACTTGCATTAGCCAATCAGGAGGTAGATGTTTCTTTTATAATGGCAACGAGACTTTCATTAGCCAATCAGGAGCATGATTTTTCTTTTATAATGGCAACGAGACTTGCATTAGCCAATCAGGAGGTAGATTTTTCTTTCATAATGGCAACGAGACTTGCATTAGCCAATCAGGAGGTAGATGTTTCTTTTATAATGGCAACGAGACTTTCATTAGCCAATCAGGAGGTAGATTTTTCTTTCATAATGGCAACGAGACTTGCATTAGCCACTCAGGAGGTCGATCTTTCTTTTATAATGGCAACGAGACTTGCATTAGCCAATCAGGAGGTCGATCTTTCTTTTATAATGGCAACGAGACTTGCATTAGCCAATCAGAATTTGCCTGTCTGCTGTCTAGTGTTAAAAAGTACAAAAGTGTGACATGCGCGCGCTTTCCTCTTTGCCTCTCCTGATTTATTCATTCTTTAATCCACAGATCCTTTTCAGTCAAATCCACTGGGATCCTTCTTCAGTTGCATCTGAACTTTTTTGCGGTTCCCACGATTCCAATTTTCGCTAATGCTTTGCTCAGTGAGTGTCTGTACCCCTTTTCTATCGGGTCGAAGTAAGTTTTCTAACAATTTTGCTGGCACCCTTCGACTAATTCCCGATATTTCTCACGCTTTCTTTCTTTGGCCAGCGTGATGTTTTCTTCCCAACTAACCGATAATTACCCAAATTATTAACTTCATTTTGCTATTCGTTGGTCAATCTAGGTGTTTGCTGGGCGACCAACCCATCTTACATCATTGCTAAAAAAAACATAAATTCCCAATCTAGAAGATCGTTCTTAAACCTATCGGCACTTTGACTTGAAATCTCACTTTCGTACGGCTACTACTCTAACTTCCCCCAGTCAGTCAGTTACATGCCATGCGTGATACACGCTTAGGCGATCATATATCTTTCGATACATGACTGATGAGGCAGATTTTTTCCCGCAGTAGGTTGCTATTTCTTTCTGCTGTAAACCTGTTGACATCCATAGAACCCAGTCTCTCTTGGTATTTAACCATAACTGGGGGAATAAGAAGAGGATTCATACCTTTCCGAAGGGTATTAGCACGTAAGTGAATGTAATGGATTCGTAGTGGATTTCGAACTCGGCTCTCCGATTCCTCAATCCGAGCCGCTAACCATTACTCCATCGTCTCATTAGGTGGCTGGGTACTGTTCGCCGATAAAATATAGTCAATCCTCTACATTCCCTGTATGTTTCGCTTCACCATAAGACCAGTTGAGCTGTGACTGCAGCAATGTTAAATGTAAAGTACGAATTCTTTCCCTAGCAATTTTGAAAGCTTCAATTTACAGTTGTTCTCCCAGCATAGCAACTGTTTAATATATATTTTTAACTTACGTATACTCCCTCATGGACGGAGCGCGTGAGCAACGATGAGATCTTAGAGAGGTTGCAAACAAGGAGGAGGCTTACACTTAATATCAGGAAGAGGCAGCTGAAGTTTCTGGGGCACTGTTGAGACTTGACTAATGCATGGAATAATAATGCAACACAAAATGTACTTAGAACAAAATGTATTGAAACAAGAAAGTGTACACAATATTTACATATAGTCTTTTGTATATTCCTGGGAAGACCGTTCCTGGAGAATGTGTTGACTAAGTCGCAGTCGGGCAGAGTCTCTAGTTGAATCTCTTGATTCGCCTCTCATGTCTTCCCGGTACCAACCATATTTATATCGTCGGTACTCCACTATGCAAATTAGGTGGATCCTACCACAACAGACACATAATAAGGAAGGAGGGCCTGGAGAATCTGATACTCACAGGTCAAGTAGAGGGAAAGAAAGACAAGGGAAAACAACACATGACATACCTAGCGGGCATACGCAAGTGGATGACAGAACGTGGTCTGGCGGAGGAAGCCGAGAGAAGGAACTTGCTGATACCTGCAAGGGATAGAGAGCCATGATTGCCTACATCCTGAAAGCACATGGCGCATAAAAAGAAAGACATGAATGTTCATCAGGTGGTTGAAAGGTCAGTCAAGGCATGTGAAGGACACAAAATGCTACAATTCAAATCTAGCAAAAAGTAAGTGAATAATATTCAAGAATTATTTTTTTAAAATGAATATTGTCTAAATTGTGATCAGATTGTTCTGGCTTGGGATGGACGCATATGTTGTACATCTTCAAAAGCATCAGTTAACTGTTTTCTTTTGATTTTATGCATATCTGTGGTTGTGTAGGTTGACTTGGAAAATTAAAAAGCCTTGATAAACCAATGATATCCTTGCTTTTGTATATAAACACATGCAGCAAAATAAAGGGTATTTGTTGGTTGCTTAACGAGGAAGGAAGGCCTGGAGAATCTGATACTCATGGGTCGAATAGAGGGAAAGAGAGACAAGGGAAAACAACGCGTAACATACCTGGCAGACTTAAGCAAGTGGATGACAGAACGTAGTCTGAGGGAGGAAGCAGAGGGAAATAACTTGTTGAGAGATGCAAAGGATAGAGGGAGGTGGAGATCCATGGTCGCCTACATCCTGAAACGACATGGAACATAAAAAAAGAAAATATTCCCTATGTGGTAAGGTAATCATTTGACTTTCCTAAGTCACAATTTTAATAAATAGCATCGTTTTTTTTTCATTCCTGCTACCGGTAAGCTGAAGTCTAGTACAACCTATTACTGCTAGGGATAGACGGGAAATCATAACCGTGGTGAAGACAGTCCGCTATTGAGAAGGAAAATTTTAATCCAGCCAGGAGTAAGCTGTTTAAATCAACTGCCATTTGAATGCAGGATGGCAGTCAGGTATAGACGATAAACTATCTATTTGGTTTTAACTCTACCTTCACGGAGCTTAATACTCATGTCAGTGAACATGGCCCTTGAAAATTGTCAATAAATCTGACACTACTATTCCCTACAGGAACAGCCAACCGTAGATGAGCGCTAAGCCACAAAAAGACACGCACATAAGTATCATGAATTCCAGACACCCATTCGTATCGCCTTTCATGCAAAGGGAAGCGTTCTACTGCTGTCCCGGTCACGACCAAACAACAAAGAATGAATCTTGTTGTTTTAATTTCACAATTAGAAATAAGAATATTTGCATAAATGTTAGAAAAAAGTAATTTTGGCAGTTCTATTCAGCATTTAATGGGGAATAGGGTCTGGAGATAGCGCCGATCAAATAAACCGTCGAATGTATTAAAGAGCTTGTTTTGTAAGATGGACATTGTGTAGATGAGCATTCTCTTGATTAAAGAGCAAATCAAATTCATATTACAGGAAAGGAAACAGAACGTGTTGAAAAAATGGTCAAGGCATACATAAACCTCCCTCCACAAACACCAAAGAGGAGAGAGAGTTGAAATTTATAGTATGCCATACCCTGATGCCAGCGATTGGGCCTGTATGTCATGGATGTATATACTTGGGATGCCTTTTCCGGGTATGTCAGTATTATTTCCCTTTAGTAACTCAAATTTGCAGGTTTTTGTTCACCTGTGACGTGGCCAGGTATTGAACTCACACCTCTTTGGGTCCAGTCACTGGATTACTTCAACCAACGCTCGAGAACATAGCTCGGAAGAGGCATGGCACGTGAAACTAGAACAGTCTACCCCGGTGGACGAAATAATTGATTCGGTACGAAATTCCAATCACCTGAAGAAGGCAGGAGCGTACAACGGCAGAAACATCGTGAATATGCCAACAAATACGAAGTTAACACTGTAACAGTGTAAATAATTACAATACCTCATCTCAGAAATAAAATGGCAATATGGAAAAAAAAGAGAAAATCTATTAGAAGCAGCTGACTGGTTTTCGTTCCTCTCTCATCAGATCTCGATCGAGGGACGGAAATACTGTTCGCAACAACCAAAAGAGATTGATGAAGATAAGAAATACGTATACTGATGCTATAAACTGATCACACTTGTAGTTTAAATAAGTCTGAATTGCTACGACGTCACTTGTACAAGTCAAGATACCGCAGGTTCAATTCGCCGCCCTTGCTTTCTGAACACGCCACAACGTATATCCGTCTCTTCTTCTGCCGTTTTCACTGCTTCAGCCCTCTTTTATCAGGCCAACACTGCGGTCGGCCAACCAATCAGCGTTCTTCGCTTTTATTCTCTGTTACCCAGGCAAATAGCCTCCTCCAGTCCGACCAATCATCACACAACTTGCTATTGGTGAATGTACAAAAAACCCTCATTACTGCACATACTGCTAGAATTGCTCGACGAGAGGCTCTTGTCATTCTGTCGTTTCTTGCTTTGCGTGTGACAAGTTTCAGACATTTTTGAAGTAATAAGTTTTTCACCTTTTATTTTAGAAACTTTTTTTAACTTTTTCACTTTATTATTGTCTTATTTTTGTACATATTTAGTTTTACACGTTTTCGTTTTTGTTTGTTTTCCGTTTTGTATTTTACCCTCCCCCTGTTTTTGATTTACGTTTTCGTATTTCTTTGGTTTTGCATATTTATTGCTTTTATTCTTTTCTCCACGTTCTGCTTTTTATTTGGTTCATAATTTCGTTTATTTTATGCCTGTATAGAAAAAATAATTGACATAGCAGGCAAAACTTTTATTTGTTCGGGTGTGTTTATGACAGCATGGCCGACAAATCTCAAGCACAAACGGTGCCAAGCAAACAAACGCCATCGCCGGAAAAAACGGCCTGGGGTGAAAAGAGGCCGAAAAAAGATTCACAATATTATAAAGGCCCAAGAAGCAAATACGATGCCTACATCAAGGAAAACGAGCTTCTCACAATACCGAAAGCGTGGGATGCCGTAAAAGCTAAAACTATTTCTCTGCTGACCACTGACGTAGCAACCCGGAAGCTTATCCGGATTAGCAGGGAAACAATGGAGGAAGCTATGAAGAGCCTCCACATAGGACCAAAGATTTTGACCAGAAGGTCAAATGCTTTATGGGACCTTTTACTGGCAACTGAGGAAGAGGTGAAGCGGCTAGCAGGAAGTGCCTTGACGACAAAATCCGTTCGCTTCAAAATGGAATATATGGGGACTATAATAACCGTGCATGGGGTCCCGGTGGGCATCAGTGGCGATCGTCTGGGGGCCTTCTTTGCCCAGTACGGTCCTGTAGAAGAAATGAATGCAACAGTGAGCAAAGAAGGTATCGCTACGGGGGACTTTGTCTTACAAGTGACATTGACCAGGAAAAACTTTCAGGATATCCCCAACATCCTGAAGTACAGGGACAAGATGATGCCTATTATAGTTGAGGGAAGGCGACTATACTGTTGGGCTTGTGGGGAGTTGGGACATATGTCCAAGATGTGTCCCGGGAAAAAAACCCGCATAGCAGCCTGGCCCAGTAGTAGCAGTGGCGGAAAAACTAGATATGGCTGGCAAAGAGCCGGATAAGGAATGGTGGGGGGTAGCAAGAAAGGAGCGGAAAGCATCAAGCCAACCCCCTCAACAGGAGGCTTCAAAGCAACAACAACAAACCCAGGAGAGGCCAGAACCTGGAAAGTCGTGTCACTCACCACTAAAAAGCCTGGAAGAACAAGCCAAACAAAGGAAGCAGCAGCAGCAGCGTGTGGTTCAACAGCAGCAGCAGTCGAAATCACACAAAAAGGAGCGCCAGCAACAAATGAAAGACGAATCAACAAAACCAACCGCAGAGGAACAGCGAATTGAGACCGACATGGAGGCAGAGGTAACGCCCCCACCTCGGTCTTCCTCGTTGAAGAGAGGGAGGGAAGAGGAAGAGGAGGAGACCCCTACCAAAAAAAGAAAAATGGACTGGGCAAAGCAGGCGGGAGAAAGAAAAGACTAATGCAAGATCGTCATCTTTCCCTGCTTCACAAGTAGAAGCGGTAGAAATAAATGTTCACGCAAGGAGCCTTGGGGCCAAAATTGCATCGGTGGACGGGAAATCGGTTGAGGACCCCAGTAATTTCCCTCGGGCCCCAGGGGTAATCACTTGCATCAGAGACATGGGAAAGCATCTGAGGGTATGGTCCCATTTGCAGGAGGCCAAGGATGCCTTACCCGAAATTCGAATGGCCCAGACGGGCACAGCTGACTTGAAAAAACTTTTCAGATATAGTGCAGGGAGGGTCCCGGTACGTTTCCACCCCTCTCTTTACATAGTCTTGAAATTAACTTACTCCATGGACGTCGGCGGGATTGTCTCAGATGGACGGATGGGCAAAGGGAGCCTGGGACAATCCGTCGGGGTCCTTTCAGCTGCAGATTTCCGGCCCGTATGTGAGTAGTTTTTTTTTGCACTTACTTTTCTTCTTTTTTTTTGGGGGGGGGGTCTAGAAGATGTCTATTAAGATAGCCAGTTTGAATGTGAATTGCTTGAGGGATCGGGGTAAGGCGGCTCGCCTACTTCGTGATCTCTTGTCGTTCGGAGTGGATGTCACGATCCAAGAGACTCACTTTGTTTGCAACGTCGATGATTGTGTGCTGTCTAACAACTTTCTCGTCTATTCAGCATATGGGAACCGACAGGCCAGAGGAGTTTCTTTGCTGGTTAGACGAACTCTTGATGCGAAGGTGGACCTTGTGCATACCGATGCCGAGGGCCAGTTGATCGTGGCCGAGTGAAGATAACTCAGTGTTAGAAGCTCCGACTGAGATCAAATCGGTTGGGTTTCGATCCTATCTTGAGGCATTTATTAATTCAAGCTTTATTCTAGTGGATAATTCCTATTATGAAATAGATAACCAATTTTTATTTTTTTTATTCAGTGTATATTACGTTTATCGGCCTGCGAATTCGAGAAATCTTAAAGAAATGAAATAAAATCTTTCTCTTAAGACAGCTTTTCAAGAAAATAGGTGTTTAAGTCCAGTAACTGTTATCGCTCTTTACACTATTGATGGGGTTTCCTTCCTAATGTTTTGTCTGAAATCGTGTAGAATGTCAGCATCGTGATTATGTCATTATTTTCTCTTCTCAAGCCCAGTTGCTGTTATCACTCTTTCCAGTATTGATGGAGGTTTCCTTCCTAACCTTTTACATTAAGTAGTGTGGAATGTCATCGTGATTATGTCATTATTTTCTCTTCTCAAGCCCAGTAACTGTTATCGCTCTTTACACTATTGATGGGGTTTCCTTCCTAATCTTTTGTTTGAAGTGGTGTAGAATGTCAGCATCTTGATTATGACATTATTCTTTCTTAGATTGACATGTGCCATCTATTTTAGTTGTTACTGTTTTTTGAAAGTCCCCAAGTGATGTGGTTTCTGTTTTCTGATATAATTATTTGTTTATGACTCTGTAGCGCCAGTCAACACAGAAGCATGGTCTTCGCTAAGACCTACATGGTTCTCTCACTCGAGGTCATTTTTGACCATTGATCTGAGAAATCGTTTCTGTAAAGAAAGATAAAGAGAGGCATTCGTTTATTGACATTTATCATTTAAGCGTATTTATTTTCAAGCGTCTGCTTACTTTGAACTGGTCATAGATTGCTTGTAGAGTTACCTTTTCTCTACATTCGTCTAACCTCTTTTCTTTTGTCTGTAAATTATCAGCGCCATTTTGCAACGCGCTCTGCTCTGTTCGACAGCCTCTGGTATTATCTTTGCACTGATATTTCGGGTTGTGGGTTTGTGTTTTCCTTTAGCTGCTTTTGCACTTTTGTCCTTTTTTTTTCTCTCTCGGCGCTTGCTTCGTCTTTTCTTCTTTATTTTTTATTTTTTTTAGATTTTTTCCCTGTTGCACAAATGGATGCTTACTTCAAAGGCAAGTTCGAAATTAGATTGGAGGGCGAAAAAAAGAAAAAAGATGTAAAGAGAAGGATAAAGAATAAGAAAACGCAAGAGACAAAAAACAATGAAGAGGAAAAGTAAAGGAGAAACAGATAAGAAAGAAAGAAAGAAAGAAGGAAAGAAGGAAAGAAAGAAAGAGAGAGAAAAAACAGAAATAATGGAACGTAGCGAAAAACAATGAAGAAAAAAGAAAGACGACAGAAAGAAAAAAGTAAAAAAAGGCGGGAAAAGGAGAAAGCAAGTAGAAATGCAAGAAAAAATTTAAAATGAAGTAAGAATAAAAAACGAAAAATCATTTGATACAAAAGGATAAGAAACAGCTAAAATGAAAGGGAAATAAAGAAAAAGTAAAATAAAAAGTAAAATACAAATGAAAATGAAAAATCAAGACAAAAGGAAAGAAAGAAATAAAGAAAGAAAGACAAAGGAAAGAATGAAAAAAGAATGAAAAGAAGAAAGTAAAGAGGAGGACTAAAGAAAGACAGGAATTTAAAAGAGAAATAAAGAAAGGAAAAATATAGAAGAGAATGTAAAAGAGAAAGAGAAGAGGAAAGTAAAGAAGAGAGCTAAAAAAAGACGAGAATGAAAAAGAGAAAGAAAAGAAGAAAGTAAAGAGGAGGACAAAAAGAAAGACAGGAATTTAAAAGAGAAATAATAAAGGAAAATATAGAAGAGAATGCGAAAGAGAAGAGGAAAGTAAAGAAGAGAGCTAAAAAAAGACGAGAATGTAAAAGAGAAAGAGAAGAGGAAAGTAAAGAAGTGAGCTAAAAAAGTCGAGAATGAAAAAGAGAAGGAAAAGAAGAAAGTAAAGAGGAGGACTAAAAAAAAGACAGGAATTTAAAAGTGTTATGGTTCAATATCCACGACGCCACTGTTATGGTCCAAGGTTAGGACCAAGGAATAACAACACGAACACAAAAGTAGAAATAACAAAGATATATTAAACAGAATAATAATACAAGATGTTGAAGGTGTTAGTATGACTGTCAGTCTGTTTGGAGTGAACTACTATTGGCTCGACTCGATTCCGTCTCCCCTCTTGAGAGGCGCAGTATTTATAGTGTCAGGAAGAGTTCATTGTCATTATAGGTAATGTCCCATAATAGAAAGAAAGAAAGAAAGACAAAGGAAAGAAGGAATAAAAAGGAATACTAAATGATCAGAAAACAAAAAAGTTTTAAAAGGAAGATGTACGAAAAGAAAGAAAGAAAGAAAGGGAAGATATTAAAACTAAAACTAATAGAAGACAGGCTTTATTCACCTTACTACATACATGTTGACTGCTTTCTCGTTTCTGAAACGGTCCAGTGGTGATTCACTTCATTCCATACTTTCACCTGTACGCAGCAGCAGGGGGTGGGTGCTTCTGAACTCCATCAGCTGTAAGAAGACAGAATGTGTGGTTGTCAGCAAAAGAGGCAGCCCAACATGTGAATTACAAATTGGGAATACCAAAATTAAACAAGTGCAAAGATTTAAATATCGGGGTAGTGTTTTAACAAAAGGGAAGATGCGACACCAATATCCGAAGACGCACTGGGATAGCAAAAGACGCCTTGTAAAAGCTATGCAAAGTATTAAGAAACAGGAAAATTTCATTTAAAACAAAGTATACTGAAGTGTTATGCAATATTGGTATTTCTATATGACACTGAATACCGGACCACCTCATCACAGATGGGGAAGAGACTTGAAACAACAGAAATGTGGTTCTACAGAAGGATGCTGAGAATACCATGGACTGTACATGTGAGCAATGGCAAAGTTTTGGAGAAAATGGAAACAAAAAAGAGATTTATATTTATAACCAGAAAGAGAGAGTTGAAATTTTTAGGGCACATATTCATTGTGTGCCCCAGACATTTGACACGCCCAGTGCATATCAAAATCAAGAGGAGCAGAGTAAAGAGGCGCATAACCCCTGCCCAGCGAGTTTTATGGAAATAGATGGAAGACCAGGGATTAGGAGAGATAGCAAAAAGACAAAATTTAATAAGGGCTACAAATAGAGGACCATGATCGGCTGTGTCCTGAAGAAACTCGGTACAAGTGTTTTCTATGCTTTCCAGACAACTTTAATCTGCAAAAATTTAAATGCAATGTCAATCGCTATCTACTGTCCTCCTGATTACTCTCTTCTCTTTGTGCTCATCATTAATATGTTTGTTTCTAATTCTTCCACACCCTGTAACCCCCTTGTGTCTTAGTGGCTTTACTACCTTACATAGGGTGATACCGATTAAAAAAGAAGGAATAAAAAACGGAAAAGTGCAGGTGGTTTAATGTTAAGAACTTTTTAATAACAAATTTCGCTAAATACAAGCCTCGAATGCCACTCAATGTAGATTCAAAATAGTAATGCTGAACGAGTTATGTGAAGGGGTCTTGGTTAGAAATGGCGACTATGGGGTTCAAGAGGAAAGCTGTAGCCGTAAATTCTATGCTAATAGTTTCTTTTCTTCTCGCTTGTGGAACATGCTTTCTGCTCCATACTTTCCAGACAACTTTAATCTTCAAATATTTAAATGCAATGTCAATCGCTATCTACTGTCTACTTGATTACTCTCTTCTCTTTGTGCGCATTAATGTTTTTGCTCTTATTTCTTACACACCTTGTAACTCTTTATGTCTTAGTAGCTGTATTGCCTTGCTTGGGGTGATTCCGATTTAAAAAAAAAAAAAAAAAAAGAAACGTGGATCCTCGTATGTTGCATCGACAGCAATTCCATAGCGATGACTACTTTGATGACTCTATTGCACTCTTTGCATAATACTTCTTAAAGATGACCTTCACCGTCCCGCCTCGACAGAGTTCAAAAGCACTTACGCATCCCTGTGGGTGATGAATTATTCACCACAACTACAACAGACGAAACGTCGCTACCCTTTCACTACTATACTGCCATTACTACGGCAAATGTTCAGACGAGTTACATTCCTCAGTGCCACCAGCGACATTCATCTGCCAGAACCCACCCTGCTGTCTTCACGGTGGCAAACCATCCCCATTCCCTTTGTGTGTCCCTTTGATAAAAACCAAGTTCCACTGGGACAGATTTTTCCCCCAGAACTGTTACTTTGTGGAATAAACTCCCGAGAGGATGCTTCCCTGTCAACTATAGTTTTGGTCTGTTTAAGTCCAAGGTCAATCGATATCTATCTTACATGTCCTCATAATACACTTCTTCTCCTCCTTTTCTCTTCCTCTCATTAATCCTTGATTTGAGTGGCCCTTGAGCCTTGTATTGAGTGAATTATCAATGAATAAAATAAAAAATAGCCCATAGATTTTGTCTCCGTCTGTTCAGGCTCACTTCTCATAATTTCGAATTCCTTCCTGCAATCATACACTAAATTCTATTCTTGCTAAATGACCATTCCACCTCAGAATCTGCTGGATCATCATAAAGCAGGCGTACCCCAAGGGTCGCTACTCAATCCAACCCTCTTTCTACTTTACATAAATGGTCTGCCTATAATATAATGGCATAAATGAGTGCGCCTCCCATACTCTACATGACCAGAGCTAGGGAGGTGATCTCTCCTCTGATCTAGAGCAGTGAGGGGAAAACTGGCTGGTCACATTCAACGCTTTGAAAACCAAACTTAGACACTCCATCATCAACTAGCTGGCCCAGGATTTTCACCGGTCGCGATGAACGGGTGTACCCTCGGGGAAACCCCGGGCCTTGATTGCCTGTTTGGAGTTAAGTTCAAGTAGAACTCGCTAAAGACTATGAAAAAATGGTCAGTTCCCTGTACCGCCCCAGTAAGTACTTGACTCCTCCTAATATCCTCCTCATCAGGCTGAAAATAGAATACAGTTGCCCTATATGTGCAGGAGCTGCACAGTCTTCACTTTGCAGTCTTGATAAAGTCCGAAACTATCTCCGTGTCCTTGTGGGTGATGGATTATTTCCAACCCTACAACCTCCTTTCTCACAGACGAAACTTCGCAAGACTCTCGATGCTTTATTTCCATTCTGCCACTCCGTCCCTTCAGCCCCACAACCTCCGGCGTCTTCCTCTTTGGGTTGAGGCGCCCACTCGGTCCGAACCGAACTCAGGGGTAACTGGCCGCACGGTCCCTGAGTACCCGTAGACTATTTCGACCGGTCAACTGGTCAAGTCCCGCTCGCTGCCCACTCTGTGTTAGTTTTTAGATCCAGTAAGCGGGGTGTTGTCCATACGTTCACGGTCGACTAGGGATGTGAACATGGCTGTGAGGGTGGGCGGCAGGAAAAATTAGAATGTGGCGAAAAAAAAAGGAAATAATATCTGCAGAAGCCGAACAACAATGGGTAAAATATTGATGTCTTTTATATAAGGAAACAACAACAGTAGAAAAGATTACAGAAAGGATAGAAAAGTAATTAACATAAGAAAAGAGGACTACTCCTCTACCAATTTTCCAACAGAGAGAGGTGTGTTTGCGATTAACTCGTTCCAATCGACTTGGGAGGATATGTGGCTCGTAATTCCAGCCCTACGTGGAAGTGTAGCTTTTCAGTTTGTTGTCGTAAATGACAAACGTTAGGTTTCAGCGGCTTTTCAATGCGACTGCTACAACGACGATGATATTTCTTGAAGTCCTTATCTCTGACTCGTCACTGGACCGACTCACTGCAACAACAGTCTCTCTACTCTCTCGACGACAGTCTCTTTCGTCTCTTCGAGAATTCTCTCCCGACTCTCCCATTAGCAAAATCTCGAGTTAATATAGCAACCGAAGGTTATAAGCCAAGTTGTTCACGGGCTTAACACGAATGTCGTCATAATCACGTGTATTTGCAAAGTTTTCTGTTGCTTACTCAGATCTATTTCAAATCTCTTAGTGGATAAAACTTATGTTTAGATCAGATTTCGCTAGCGGTAAACATACACTGATCTTACCTCCCCGGTCCAAATTACTTCAATATGTTTTTATGAAAAATATTGTTTTCGCCTATTTCTTTTTTAATGACCCAAATTAAACATCGCCCCCTGCCCTTTGCATTTGTTTATAAACAAGTCTTCGCCAACCCGATTTGAAATTCGCTCTTTATCCATTAGCCGTCTTAGGTTTCATATATCCTTGTTCTAGATTCTTTCCTATTAATAGCGCTGACACAGTTTGTAACTTCACGGAAGATCGTGTTTTCCATTTTCAATCAATAAACGTTATATTTGCGTGTGTGCATTCACGTGGGTGTGTGCGTCAACCTCTCTCTGTTACACCATGAAAATTGTTACGATGAATTACATTCCTTAGTTCAGCCAGTTCTAACCTTCACGTCTAAGACCCGCCATACCACGCCCATTGTACCGAACCACCCTCATTCCCTTCATATACCACTGATGGGATATAAGTTCCACTCGAGAAGCTTTTTCCCATAAAACACTGTTTTAACGGAACCGATTCCCAAGAGGATTCTTCCCCGATCACTACAGTCTTAACGTCACTGGAAAAATCACGAGTTGCTTATTTATAGAACTTATATATCGCTATTGAAAGAGACATTTGATGACTTTGTGCTACTCTCCGACCTAATAAGGCAAGCAAAAACCCTTCTCCATAGTCTTGACCAGACAGTCAAACGTATCGGCCGCCATGTTAACTCGGAAATAAAGGAATACATAAGCTTAAATTAAAATGAAACAATCATAAGAGTATTTGTTACACCTCTCATATGCATAGAAGAATTTACTTATCTAGATAGCTGTGAAAGTGATGGAAACATGCGCATTGATAAATCCTGGGATACTGTCAACAAGTTATCTGTAGTGTAGAGGTCTGGACATGGAAGGAGCCTCTTCCAAGCAACTGTTACGTGTGTTCTGTTGTATGGCTGCTCAGATTGGAACCTTAACTCAAAACTAAAAAGAAAATTGTGTATTGCTTACAAGGTTAAGAGTGGCTTTGAATGTCACTTGGAGAGATCATCTGACCAATGAGTGATCGTATAGAAGCTTTCGAGCCAGTATCAGAAATCTTCAGAGTATATATTCAGATTCGCAAGGTACTACTGCAGTGCTAGAGACGAAAATGTTTATGAAGTTCTTTTCTGGGAGCCGACACAAGGAAGAGGCAACAGAAGACGAATAGTCAATACCTATATCAAGCAGATTTGTCATGGCATAAACTGTAGTCTCTCTATCTGACCTGACAAATACGATGAACAATACAACTAAATGGTGACAGTCAGGGGAATCCGTGCAAGAAGAACTAGCGGATGATGAATGAAAGGTCCTCATTTTATTTTATGTTTGATGTGGACCCGAAGTAGGGACCACGGAAGGAAAACACGGAACACGGGTTAGAGGTAAGAAAGATATATTAAACAGAAAAGTTACAAAGAATAGTGTAAGCAGAGCTTACTATCCAGTAGTGTCTGATATTGGTATCGTACGCGGCTGCGCATTACTGGTGCTACTCCTCTGATTCACATAATAATATAGTACTGGGAGAATCCATGATGTAGGGGAGTATCGGATCTCACAACACCCCACTTCCAAAAGTTTTCCTCTTTTTTTTTCTATCTCTTTTATTTCCTTGAAGGAAAAACTGTTAATACCTTTTCCTCTTGGGATTCACGTCCAGTGGTTGAGTAAGTTTTCTCTTTCTCCCCGAGCGTCGTATTTCCGGAGAGACTTGGGGCGTGTCAAGATGGAAATGTTCGAATATTACGTCGATCGGCTCTTCGCAGATATTTTGTGGTGATTCCTCACATTCCTTCAAACGGCATTTCCTGAGCTGGTTCATATGGCGTTTGTGGGTATTTTTCGGTCCCTGGACAATATAGACCAGTTCGCCTATTCTCTGTTTGATGTTTCCTACTTCCCAGAATATTATGTTGTTTTTGTAAGCCTTAAAAAGGACTTCGTCGCCAGGATTAAAGTATTTCTTAGGAAGCGAGACGGTTTTCTTGAACTTCGCTTGCCGTGGAATGAGTTTATCAAAGACGGACTTGATTTTTCTTGCGAACATTGTTTCTGCAGGCGAGCGTCCCATAGGCGTGTTAGGATTAGGGGTTATCCTATACACCTGCAGAAACTATTTTAATGCTCTATCCGTCGGTGTACCTAGTGCCTTTTTTAAAGCTCTTTTTAGAGTGTCCACGAACTTCTCGGCCTGACCGTTCGACCTGGGGTGGTACTGAGGCGTCGTAATATGGTCCACTTGATACGACTTGCAAAAGTCTCTGAATTCTGTTATCAGTCACTACACAATCTACCACGCCAAAACGCGCGTATAGCTCATGTAAAAATCCGATCGTGCAGTTGGTGGTTGGTTTTTTACATTGCAGGACCTCAGGCCATTTTGAGTGGCTATCCACAACAATAAGGTAGTACATGTTGTCTAGGGGCCCTGCAAAATCCACATGAATTCTCTGCCATGGATGGTCTGTGTTTGGCCATGGTTTGCACGTCGTGGTCGGAGACTTTGCTGCAAGCACGCATCCCTTACAAGATTCTATCATGTCTGCTATGTCTTTGTCCATATTTGGCAGCGCATGAGGCTTTTCGTACGGCTCTTCCCCGGATGTCCCATGTGAAAATCCTTAAGGATTTTTCTTTGTAGGCTATTTGGAATCACTACTCGGTCATTATATAATAGGACATCCTCACAGAGGGAGAAAACTTCAGGCACATTTAGGTCTTTGTTGCGAATTTCGTTTTTGATACTTTGGATGAATTCATCCTCTCGAGACTCCCATTTTATGTCGGCCAAAGTAACTGGAGTTCTCTAATTGTATTCGCAATCATATTTTTGATTTCATAATTCGTCCTTAGTGTAGCAAAGATGGAGTCTTCAAAAACTTCCGTATTTTTAGGAATGTGTCGCGATAAACTGTCCGCATGACAAATACTTTTAGATTTTAGGAACTCGATCTTAAAATTGTAATTCAAAAGAATCGTTCCCCAACGAAGTAATCTATTTGCCGTTTAGACCGGTAGGCCTTTCTTGGAACAAAAAATTGTTATTAGAGGTTTATGGTCCGTTTGCAGTATGAACCGTCTTCCATGTAGGTATCTATGGAACTTAGTGACGGCGAATATTATCCCTAGAGCCTCTTTCTCTATTTGGGAATATTGTTTCTCTGATGGTAGTAAAGATCTAGATGCGTGTGCTATGGCTTTTCGCGAACAATCTGGCAGTTTGTGGAGAATGCAAGCGCCGATGTCGTATGGGCTTGCATCACTTGCAACTATGATGTCGAGATTAGGGTCGTAGTGGGTTAGAGAGAGATCCGAAGTAAGTGTTTTCTTGATCTTCTCGAATGCGTCTTGGCATTCAGGGGTCCATACCCATGCTTTATCCTTTTTTAAAAGTTCGTTGAGAGGTCCTATCAAATTCGGCATGTTCTTAATGAAACCTTGGTAGAAGTTAGCAAGACCGAAAAAGCTTTGTAACGATTGAACGTTAACTGGGGCCGGCATGTTTCTGATTGCATTGGCTCTTTCTGGATCCGGCCGATGACCGTCTCTATTTATAATGTGACCTAGCTATTTGATCTCTGGTAAGAAAAAATCAAACTTTGCTTCCTTAACCTTGTCATTCTTGTAACTTCTTCAATACGTTTATTATATGGTTCCGGTGCTCTGCCGACGTTTTACTGGTCACCAGTATATCATCCAAATAGGCTGTTGCGTAGTCAAGGTCGCCCAGCATGGTGTCCATGACCTGCTGAAAGATTGCAGGCGCAACCTTGACCCCAAAAGCCAGTCTGTTATATTTGTACAGACCTTTATGGGTGTTTATGCAGAGCAATTTAGAACTCTCTTCATCCACCTCTATCTGAAGATATGCATCTGAGAGGTGTATTTTGGAAAAGATTTTTCCGCCATTCAATTTGTTGAAAATTTCTTCAGGGCTTGGGAGGGGATAATGATGATCCTGCAAAGCATCGTTTAGCCCTGTGGAAAAATCTGCGCATACTCGTATTTGGTTGGACTTTTTTTGACATAGACCGTAGGTGCTGCCCATTCGCTAAAATCTGTTTTTGATAGAATACCCGCCTGTTCGAGTCTATCTAATTCTTTGTTGATCTACTCTAGAGCAGCGAAAGGGACATTCCGTTTCTTTTTTTAAACTGATCTTGCACCGTCCTTCACCCTGAAGTTAGCTTTCAATTTAGAACATTTCCCAAGGCCGCCAGAAAAACCTGGGGAAATTGTTGTTTGAGTTCCTTTTTGAGATTTTCCGAATTGGACGTTGTACTTTTTATTTTTCGGCAAAAAATGCTCATTGGGCAATCCCATAGATTGAATTTTTCTATCCAATCTGTTCCGAATAGGTTATCTGAATTTTCTAGTAAGTAGGCTTTCAGCTTTTTCGTAACTCCATTTAGTGTTACTGTAAGGATCACCTGGCCTAAAATGTTAATATTCTCGCCAGTTACGGATTTTGCTGTTTTATCCGTCTTTAATAGGGTCGGCTTGTTTAACTTTCGCCAAGTACGCCAGTTGATAATCGAGAGGTCAGAACCCGAATCAAGCTAGAATTTTATAGAGTTATTGAAAATATCAACAGTCACGTATTTTCTTAAATTCCTATCGACTATGTTGTCTGATTGGGCTTGCCTAATTTTACTTTTGTGTTTCCTCGTCTTGTTGGCGTACCAGCACTGAGTTAAGTTATGACCATTTTTATTGCAATTTTTGCAATATGTTTTCTTCTTGAATGGACAGAATTTCATCCACTGCCATTTTCCACAATGGTAACATGATCCGGGAGGTTTCTTTAGCCTATTCGTATTTTGTTTATTGCGGGATTTAGAACATGAGATTTGCCTTTTGTCTTTTTGCGGGGAATAATAGGTTGGGTTGCTTCTGATTTTTCTAATCTGAGCCACACCTGATTTCTCGATCGTTTTTGAGTCACACTTGACAGAAATTACTCTTTGACAATCCTCTGCTAATTTTTGGAGAGTCAATCCCTGTTCGTTTTCGAGTTTAGTAAGTACCCGACGCCTGACCTCGGCGTCTTCTACTGATACTAGACCTTCTGCGAATATTAAGCACTTAAAATCGTCGACAGTCAGCTTGGCTAGTTTGAAATAATTACAGAGCTTGTTTACCGACACTGCAAACGTTAGAAAATCTTGCTGGTTGTCCTTGACTGTGTTCAGGCATTTCCAACGTTTGTGGAACAAGGTTATGTTAGGCCCGAATAGTTCCGTTAGGAGCTTAATAGTCTCTGAAAAATTCAGGTCCGTAATCTTCTTGGGTAATATATAGTCTATGAACCTAACATGTTCGATAGCTCCCAGTTTCCTTAATAACAGACGTACCTTTTTTTCACTAGGCCATTGTTCACAGTCTACATTGAAAATATCTTTATAACGCCTGTAAAAAGTTTCGAATGTTTTGTCTTCCTCTGGTACGTATTCGAATGTTCCAATCGAGTTGTAGATTGTACTCTAGGAGAATGTATCTTTTTCAGAGTTTTTAGAGCCGTTACATGAATTTACAAGTAATTCTTCAAGTTGTTTTTGCTGTAGTTCTGTTTTCTGAAGTGTAAATTGTTGGAATTCTATGTGTTGTTTATGTAACTCCATAAACAATTGTTGCTGTCTTTCGTCTGATTTTTGTTGGTGGAGTTTCTGTCTTTCTTCGCTTTTTTGTTGTTGAAGTTTCTGTTCTGTTTGTTGGTCCGACTGTAATTTGAGGAATCTTTCTTCCAATTTCTGCTGTCTTTCATCTGTTTTTTGTTGGTGGTCCATCTGGACGTTTAACATTTGGACAATTATTTTTTGGAATTCTTCCATATTTAGATAATATGTAGAAAAGTAATGAAAGAACACACAAAACAGAAATAAATAAATAAATAAATAAATAAATAACAGCAATTACTGTTGCTTTGAAAACCCCTGTACCAAATCTAGTCAATTAATAAAATTAATAAGAACTACTTACTGGTTTAGATCTTTCGAGATACCGTTGTTCCGTTAATTTCAATGTGACCATTTAAATTTTCTCCATACTAATTATTTTTTTTTAAGAAGTGTGGGGAGAAAAATATCACTTAGACAGCAAAAAAAAAAAAATACACTGGATTTTTTTCCTTCTTTTGGGAGAATTTGCTTTGCTTTTTTTTTTTTTTAGAAAAAAACTCACCTCAATCAATTTGAGGGAGGGTAATTTTATGCACAAGATTTGTAGGAATTCAAATCAATTTCATAAAATTTTTTAACACTTTGCTAAATGCACGACTTGGTGAATAGTTTTTCGAACTTGAGTCAACCGTAGAACTTCGAGCTCTTGAGTTTGTCAATTTGTTTTGTGCACAAGCTGGGTTTTTTGTAAGCAGTCGTTCTCGATACTTGGTTGCTCGTTTATTGCGTTTCGTTCGCTGATGTAGTAATGCCAGCTCAAATTCTAGTTCAACACTGATGTGGGAACCAGTGGGGTTAAGCGAGTCCTCTGTCGCCACTGATGTGGGACTGGGGCTTTGGGGTTTCGGTGTAGGTGCGTGTCTCGAATCCTCTGTCACCACTGATGTGGACCCGAAGTAGGGGCCACGGAAGGAAAACACGGAACACGGATTAGAGGTAAGAAAGATATATTAAACAGAAAAGTTACAAAGAATAGTGTAAGCAGAGCTTACTATCCAGTGGTGTCCGATATTGGTATCGTACGCGGCTGCGCATTACTGGTGCTACTCCTCCTATGATACTACCATTCACATAATAATATAGTACTGGGAGAATCCATGATCTAGGGGAGTATCGGTCTCACAACAATGTTTTAAGCTTTTAGCTTATTTTAAACTATTTTATAATAAGCCAGTGGATAATGTATGCAGGAGGGGACGCAGGCAGACATTTCACCACAGAGGGTGCGGGTTTACAGGAGTGTGCGGTTTTACAATTGAAGCCATGTACACTCGGGCAACGCCAGGTACCTCAGCTAGTGTATATATATATATATATATATATATATATATATATATATATATATATATATATATATATATATATAATATAATATATATATATATATAATATAATATATATATTTATAATATAATATATATATATAATATATATATAATATATATAATATATATATATATAATATAATATATATATATAATATATATATATATAATATATATAATATATTTATATATATATATATATATATATATATATATATATATAGGTAAAAAAATTGTTAGAAAGATTCTGTACAAAGTCTTATTGTATAGAGGAAAAGGAGGATTGGAAAAAAACGCACCTAATATTTAATATAGCAATATTTATTTATAATATATGAATTTTTACAGAGAAGAATTAAAACTTTGTTACTTACAATTTGATTTTCGTTGGGTTTTTTTTTCAAGAGAAAAGCACTGATAATCCAATTATAAGTAACTATGCTACTCCCTCCTCTCATCATTTTTATGTTATGTCCTTCGCAAATATTTGATTGTTCTTAATAAAGGAATTCCATCGATAAAACCTTCTTGTGTGGTCATTTCTCGGGTGTTAAATTGTTTCAATGTTTTAGATATTCAGTAAATTTCCCATGCCCGTAATAAATTTCCATAAAGTATGGCATTGTTCACACATCTAATAATCAAACAAAAACAGGGATGAAGTGTCAGAGTTTGATTCAACTGCAAGTGCAAAGGCATGAAAGCCCCCACGCTTATTATAAACTGCGATTAATAAGAGGTTCTTCAGGATTTTTTCCCTTTTAACACTTCAATAATCCTTCTCAAACAATCTTTCCATCAAAGGTTGTTTGAATGCCAATTTAAGATGGAATCATGAAGAAAGTATTGGCTAAATAGAAAAAAAACGATATTGGGCTTAGTTTGTTGCAGATTTTGTCTACTTAACTGAAATAACCTAAACCAAACATTCAGGCAAGACAATTTGTGTATCATATGTAATTTAAATGGCAAATTTAGAAAGCATCGAATGAAAAACCAGGGAGTTATAGGCGAAAAACGGGCTTTTGGGGCAGTTTTTCTTGGTTTTTCTTGCATGATGGCAAATTATTTGTGACATGTTTGAAAAAAATCGGATAAAAATTGAGGAGCTTATTCAAGCATATGTTTTATGTACTACAAAAAATCCGATTTTTTCACAGTTTTTGCAATTTTTTATGTTAAGCCAATGTCGCAGGAAAACTATCAAGTACTCTAGATAAAACCACATAACATGAGCTATGTTTTGCATAAGTGCAAAGAACATCGGCTCATCCACAAAAAAAATTGTTCGCATGTAACTTTAGCTTGGTATTTGCAAAAAGATATACCCAACTTCAGTTATATCGATTTTTTCTCCCAGACCCGTTGTGGGAGCTGGAGATTGAAAAGTTTGTCTACCAGCTCCAAGGCTAAGCGCTCATGTGGTATATTGACTGCTGACAAGTTGCTTTTCTGCTTCTCTTTGTATCTTAGCCATGGGCGTCCTACATTCCTGTAGCCCTGATCTAACTGGCTGTACATTAGGATCTTGGGTATCCTGTAATCAGACATTCTCAAGACATGACCAGTCCACCGTAACTGAGACTGTATGAGAAAAGTCTCGATTCCTCCAATATTACACTTGTTAAACAGGTCTACCTGAGATTCCTATCTTGAAGGTTAACTTCACAGATTGCACGCAGACAGCTTTTATGGAAAACATCTAGCTAGCGTATATGGTACCTGTATGGAGTCCACGTCTCTGGGCCATACAAAAGGATGGCAAGTACAACAGCTCTGTAAACCCGAATGTTCGTATCCAGTCGAATACCCGGTTCATTTCACAAGCGAAATCACAGGTAGCCTTAGCAATCCGATGCAGATTTCATCATCTAAAGTTCCACTGTAATTGACTTTTCTACCAAGATAGGTGAAAGACTTTACATAGTTCAGGGTTTTCTCTTCTACTTTCAATGGTCTCTCTGGAGATTTGTAGACTGGTGGTTTTTGTTTCTCACCATGCAATTGCTTCGGAGTAGGACAAGGTTGGTGCACAACTTCAGTTTTCTTTATGCTAAGTGTAAGACCAAATGCTTTACATGCAGCAGAGAAACGATTTATTAGATGTTGGGCCTCCTCAAAGGATGTCGCTACAAAATCTGCATCATCAGCAAACAACAAATCACAAATAATTTGCGTACGAAGGTGGGTCTTAGTTTTGAAGCGCTGATGATTGAAGAGACCACCAGTTGTTCGAAACTGAAACTTGACGCCACTCTCTGTGTATTCAAATGCATATTTCAGCATCACCGAGAAGAAAAGGACAAAAAGGACAGGGGCCATGACACACCCTTGCTTGGTGCCATTTGTGACATTAAAGGATTCCGACATCATACCATCAAACACGATATTAGCTTTCATTCCTTCATGAAAGGAGATGATGACCTTTAGCATGTTTTCAGGGATGCCGAGTTTCCTCAAGACTTGCCAAAGAGCCTCTTGATTTACAGTGTCAAAGGCCTTCGTCAAGTCCACAAACACCATGTGCAACTTGTTTTTCTCACAAACCTTCTCTGCAACTTTACCAAGAGAAAATATCATGTCAATGGTGCCACGGTCCTGCGATTCAGGATAGATGTCAACAAAGCGTATAATGATTCTGTTTAGAATCAGTCTCGCTAGGATTTTGCCTGCAATTGAAAGTAGTGATATCCCCCGATGATTATCAAGGACAAACCTGGAACCCTTGTTTTTGTAGAGGTGTTTGATAGAGGCGTCTTTATAATCCTGTGGGACATAGCCTTGCCTTCCATATCTCCACGAAAAGGAGATGTAACATTTTTACCAACTTTTGGCCACCATGCTTATACACTTCCGGTGGAATAGGATCCTTAGGAGAAGGAGATTTTCCAGATAAGATTTTCTTGTTGGAGTCAATTACCTCTTAATAAGTAGGTTCAAAAGACAACTCCGGAATTTCGGGATTTTGCTCAATTGATGTGATGGCTTCCTCATCAGCAAGCGAAGTCGAGTTTAAGTTTCGAAATGCTCTTTCCAACGATCTAAAATGTCTGACTTATCCGTCAAGAAAGTTTCACCATATGGTGTGGAGATAGAAGGAACAACACTTTTCTGAGGACCAAAAATGCTCCTGAGGCCAGCATAGAAAGCCTTTAGATCCTTTCTGTCTGAAGTTTCTTGGAGTTCAGTGGCCTTTTCAGACTACCAATGCTCTTTCATGGCTCTGAGAGCTCGTTGAACCTGACTTTTGCACTTCTTGTAAGCGATCTTCTTATCGGACGAGTTCTTGTCCTCAATCCTTGCTTTATGAGAAGAGTGCAATTGATCTATAAGCTGCTGAACTTCTGTATTATTGTCATCAAACCAGTCTTGATGTTTACGATATGGCAGGCCGAGAACCTCCAAGAATATAGAATATGTTGCATCACGCAGAGCCTTCCAAGATGATTCGATATCATTGGTAATATTTACAGAATCAAGTGCAGCATCAAGTTTGTCAGAGAGCTCAATTTTCGTTTCAGTCGATTTAAGAGGCAGTACGTTAATGCGCTTGGGCAGTGTAGATTTTATAATCCTTCGCTTTTGCAGATTCAGTGTAGCTTTACTTCGAAGTAGAGCGTGATCTGACAGATAACGTTGTGTGGAATAAACGCATTATCTTAAATCTTTTATGTCCCGTCTTTTGGTGATGACGTAGTCGATCAGATGCCAGTCTTTCGAACGAGGATGCATCCACGTGGTCTTACGACATTTGGGTTCCTGGTAGACGGTATTAGTGATACTAAGGTCAAATTCCTTGCAGATAGTGAGAAGGTGTAATCCATTAGAATTCACATGACCAATACCATGGCGACCTAAACGCCCTTCCAAGAATGTTAATCATTGCCAACACGATCATTGAAATCACCTGTAAGGACTAATTTATTATTATGTTGGACTTTGGAGATGACATCCCGAAGAAGATTGTAAAAATCATCTTTTTCTTCATCTGAACAATCTAAGGTTGGCGCGTAGAAGCTAACTATCGTCACACGGGTGATGCACTCCAGATTGAGGTTTAATTATGCGATCAGATACACCTTTAGGTAAGGAAGGCAGTGAGATAACAAGGTCTGACTTGATGGCAAAGCCAACACCAGACCAGTGTGGCTCTTTCTCAGTCTTACCGGCCCATAAAAATACGTATCCGCCTTTTTCTTCCCTAAGCTGAGAATTACCAGCCAGACGTGTTTCACTAATGGCCGCTATGTCGATGTTATATTTCTTTAACTGTTTTACGCTCTGGTGCAGAATCATTGTCCTGAAGAGTGCGAACATTCCAAGATCCAAAATGGAAATTCTTTTATTTATTCTGATATTCCTTGCTGTTTCGACTGCTTTATTGGATGACTAGACAGCTGCAGCGGGCTGCCAAGTCACTGTGTGAGCAAGCAATGTTTAGGGCTTCTTTTATCGCCCCCACCCCATAATAGGGAAAGCAGTGCAATCCTAAATAGGGCTGCTTTGTCACCGATGGAGGACACGGACATCACAATTGCTCATGGGTTTGTGAAAGAACGGCCATCACTCATCGTTCTGCCACTGTGTCGAGCTCCAGCTAGAGCCCTCCAGTAATATCCTTTACCTGACCCCGTCGCCTTCACTCTCTCGCCAGTGGACCCTGCAAGAGAATCTGTATGGATAAGAACGAATCAAGGTAAACCGCCAGAAAACCCCCACAAGTGGTGAAGGCTTGTGCAGAACCATCCACACTTTTCGGAACTATTGATACACTTAGTCGGTGCAAATAAATGCCACAGACGAAGCAGACTTTTAGTGTAAGAGGTTTTCATCTCCAAGACCAATCGTGTGCTATAACACTAAAGAACTTGGTCATCCCTGGTAGACACTCTTTGGCCATAGCTGGGACCCTATCAGGTGCTATCACCCAGGTCAGGGTGGACCTGGGAACAACAGCAATTAAAAGGTGGTTCCACGCACCTCAAATCCTTTAATCTCCCGATGAGAAGACTTGCTGTCAGATGTAGTTTACCGTCATACCCAGGTCATTATATATATATATATATATATATATATATGAAATGTAAATTTGGGCAGTCAGTTACCGGTTAATTGCTTTACACCGCAAAGGATCTTCATATCGCTGTTATTCAGCCATGGTAAAAGTATGAAAGATCAATAAATGTCCATCCATTCCGATGGGGGTATATCCAAAGAATGTGATATGTTCACGTCGAGATTTCAGAAATGGCAGAAATCGGGACGGAATAACAAAAACAACTCATTTATCCCAAGAGGCAAAGTAAACAATACAAGGTGTCGGGGGAGGGGCGTTCAATTCCCGAAGGGACTGGTTAAACCTGCAAACACAAACTGTGTATTTATTGTTAGCAAAGAAATGATCTGCTATACGAAAAGAAGCCATTAGAACGCATTCTCATGATAAAAAGCATATACTTCACGCAACTGTTGTGATGTGGGGTCTGGAAAGACACAGCACTTAACTCGACCGAGTCAGTCGGGATATTAGTATTCAATAGACAAGTCTAGACAAATCAGTGGAATAGTAATAACTCCCTTCTTTGACAATTACACAGGACTACTTATCATAAATGGATCAGTCCATTCATAATAATAACGGTAACTGGTTCTTACAACAACAGCAACAAATATTTTCGATGTATCTAACTTGACACAACTCAATTAAGAATAGAACTGTAACTTTAGACAGTAGAAATTTCATACTAATATTCAACGAATAATTAATATAGTCAATGGATTCATATGAAAGTCGGTTCACTGTATCAGACGAAACAATTTTTCACCCCGGGATCTATTCATAAAGCTGATTAGTCCGACAAGGTCAAAATGGCAGCTGATGTACAAAGCGACCCCAAGTGCATAGCTATCTATCTTTCTATCTATCTACATAGATAGTTAGATATGTAAGGACGCGAAAGGCAGTTATTTCGATTTATTTAAGATGAAGTCCCGAGGCCTACGTGACTGCTAGTAAGTAACGTCAGTTCATAGTGTGACGAACTCCTGTTGCTACTTAATATGCATAATGGCAAGACTAATCTGCTCACATCATCCGCTAAGTAGAGAGCGGAGAAGCAAGACATGACTGTCCAAGACAGTTCATAGGGAAAAGTAAACTACATGGTATCACCAGGTATATAGAGTCCACCACGGGACTGCTCGTTTTCTTTTCGGGCAATATTACAAGTAAGACCCTCTCGCTTTTCTCCCCTTTCACACTACTTGTTGTATTCATATGTTATAATTTTTCTTTGTGGCACAAATTAGTGACAAGTATTTATATATTTGCATATAATTTCTTGTACAACATAGCGGTATATAAAATCTGTTATAGACCAATTCATCTTTGTCTTGTCTTTCTTTCAGCTATTCTGTTCTCTCAGTTTTATTAAAGTGTCAGTATATCACGGATATTCTAATGCCTAGAATGGGGAAATGTAAACTGGAATTTTTTTTTCCTAGGACTCCCAATTGATAATTAGATATTAAATTGGAAGAATGGAAACAAAATATGCATTACTATATGAGTAAAAGGAAATAATTAAAAAAAAAAGAAATTTGCCGTAAAGAAAGATAAAAGAGAGATCTAACGCTTAAAGGAAAACAGAATTAAAATATTTAAGGTTTGCTTTAAAACAAGGTGTCAAAGATTGTGATGCTTGTCATTTGTCTCTTGAAAAACATGTTATAAAGCAAGAAAAATCCGAAATCCTTACGATGAATCTTGGCACTTAAAAAAGGATCCATCTCCTACTTGGCAGGTCATCTTCGTACAATCATAGAGAGGGAGCAACAAAGAGAAATTAATTTAAGAGAGAAAACATGCTTGTTTTCCCAGAATGCAATACAAACATTTATCTTGGAGAAGTAATAAATATGTAATTTATATTTGAAGCTTTTCTGGACTTATACCTGTCCAAAAACTGCGGAATCAAATCACATCAAGCCAATATTCTTTTATTATTCGCCCAATAGAAGACTCAAGAAGCTCTCAGAGTAGAGTATTTTTGAATGAGGTTCGAGTTATGAATGCAAGGGTAGGAAGAAGTAACTGAAGATTATTAGGATAAGCAAGATAGATAGTGATTGACCCTTAACTTGAAAAGGTTAAAATTGTAGTATTCAAAGAAACTGATCCAGTCATTCCTATCAAATTGTGAAATGAAAATCATCCTAAACGGCCACTCATCTATATCCTTCAGTACTAACGCGTGTTTGCCCCAGGGCTCCGTCTTTGGTCCGACGCTGTTTTTAATCTTCATTAACGACTTTCTCGATGACAGCTCTCAACTTAGCATCTACGCTGACGACACTACCATTATTCTTGCCTTGACAATAAGGCTGATCAGTTCGACAAGGTTAAAATGGCAGCTAATGTACAAAACGACCCCAAGAACGTCATTAACTCGGGCAAAAATGGGTGGTCAATTTTAACACCTCCAAAACTAACCTTCACTCCATTAATCAACTGAGAGACCCCGCTCTTCCTTCCATCAGCCTGGCTGATGCTATCCTCCAGGAAAGAGATACATTGCACCTTCTCGAGCCAACGTTATCAGCTGACATGAGATGGAAAGACTATATTGAATTTATTGCTAGATCAGCTTCTAAGAAGGTCGGTTCACTGTGTCGGGCGAGACAAATTTTTCACTCCGGAATTTTTTTTGTATATCTATAAGTCTACCATTCGTCCATGCTTCGAGTATTGCTGCCATATATGGTCCGGTGCCCCTGACGCTCCTTGATAAGATCGAAAAAAGATACAGCAATATTATTGGTCCTCATCTGACGGCTCAATTGCTCACCACCGTAAGGTTGCCTCTCTGTACCATTTTTTTTAAAATACTTTCATGGTAATTATTCGGATATGCTCTTCTCTATGGTACCTAGATTGTATGAGCGCACTACTAGACTGGCGTCGAGATCTCATCAATTTACAGTTGAGCTGGCTAGATGTAACCGTAAGTCCTATGCTAACAGTTTCTTTTTCCTCACTTCTCGCTTGTGGAACTCATTTCCGGCCCCCACGCTTTCTAGTCAACTTTAATCTGCAAAAATTTAAATGCAATGTCAATCGCTATTGACTGTCCTCCTGATTACTCTTTTCCCTTTCTGCTCATTATTAATGTTTCTGTTCCTAATTCCGCTCCACCATGTAACTCCTTGTGTGCCAGTGAATGTATTCCCTTGCTTGAGGCGATACCAATTCAAAAAAAGTACCCACAAGGATTTTAAATTATTTATCGTGAAGAATATAAGTAAAAAAGCTTTGGAATTGGAATACAAAGGAAATGTGAGCCATTAGAATCTGAAGACGTAGCATGTTGGTTCCTAGCTATAAGGATCGGAACTGATGATATTAGATGCAAATGGATGAAAACTTCATCGAACAATCAGCTTACTAAGTCACACAGTAACATTAATAAAGATTAATACATATAACCGATTGGGAATAAAACACTGGCACAAGAAATGCAATTTTTATGTTTAAATAACGATAAATGCGTTTGGCATGAAGAATAGAAAGAATTGCGTATCCCTATGTTCCATAGAATGCAAAACAAAAACATATTCAAAAAATCACAACAGGAAGAATGTTATAACGTTAGAAAATCTTAGTCTACATGGAAAGAATATGTGACTAATCTGTAATCAGCATTGGCAACAAACATACGTGTTTGCGATTACTAAATATCAAAGTCAAACAAGTGCAGAAACAGAAGACGGAAAATGTGACACCGAAATCCGAAGGTGTATTGGAATAGCGGAAGATGCCTTCCAGAAGCTAAGCAAGATATTAAAAAACTGAAATATTTCATTAGAAAAAAAAAAGAAAAGAGTGCTGAACGGCTATGTAATAACATTCCTCCGATATGACAGTGAATGCTGGACAATCTCATCAGCTGAAGGTATTTGAGGCAACATAAATACAGTTCTACAGAAGGATGCTGAGAATACTAATGGATTGAACATATGAATAACGAGGAAGATGGAAATAAAAATATATACGGATAGTATATACAGGGAGGTATAGTGAAAAGATAAACCTTAGTAGGAGCTAAAAAGGGTAGGAAGTTGTGGAAAGCCATGATCGCCCATGAGGCATGGCACATAGAAGAAGAAGAAGAAGAAGAAGAAGAAGAAGAAGAAGAAGAAGAAGAAGAAGAAGAAGAAGAATTTAGTGTTTTAACAACAAAAAAAGAAAAATATGGTACAAATTCGAAGGCGCGTAAGAACAGCAAATGAATATTTGTTCCCAGAATATGGGAATCAAAGGAAGAAATGACTTCAATGAGTGCCCTATACTAGTGTTTTTGTGCCATACTAGGCTTAGGAAATGGCGATAAATGAGAACGTTTTAAGAAAAACAAGAACTAAAAAACACTGTTGATAATCAGAGACATCTAAACTTTTTAAAACACATAATGAGAAAGAAAGGCTTGGAGAATTTAACACTCACATCAACGGCAAAAGTTGCCGAGAGAAGCAACGAATAATCTAGCTAACATGTTTGTAAAACTGTATAAAGTAACAAGTATAGACAGGTAAAAAGGAGTCTGTCTATATTTCTGAGATGAGGTATTATGTACAGTATTTACATTAGTCGGACTATTGTCCTCATCTTTGTCGCTATATTTGTCACAACGTTTCGGCCGTTGTACGCTCCGGCCTTCTTCAGGTGGTTGGAATTTCGAACCGAACCCTTTATTTCGATCACTGGGGTAGACTGTTCTAGTTCCACGAGCCATGTTTTGATGGGTGTCAGTTATCAGTTATCTCCTGGTAATTTTCCCTCTGAAAGTTCTCCACTGCCTGAACCGGGTATTGAACTCACACTCTTTGGGTCTGTCACTGGATCTAACCAACGACTTTATCCACTGTAGGACACATGGTACAGTGGATAAAGTCGTTGGTTAGATCCAGTGACAGACCCAAAGAGTGTGAGTTCAATACCCGGTTCAGAGTGGAGAACTTTCAGAGGGAAAATTACCAGGAGATAACTGATAACTGACATCCATCAAAACATGGCTCGTGGAACTAGAACAGTCTACCCCAATGATCGAAATAAAGGGTTCGGTTCGAAATTCCAACCACCTGAAGAAGGCCGGAGCGTACAACGGCCGAAACGTTGTGACAAATATAGCGACAAAGATGAGGACAATAGTCCGACTAATGTAAATACTGTAGGTAAAAAGGAACCGTAAAAATATTGCTGCAAAGAATTAGAAAAAGTTGTGGAGGACCATCATCGCTAAAATCCTGAAAGAACATGGCACGTAAGGGAAAATAGCAACGAGTTAAAAGAAATGTCACTAAATTGTAACATATGTTATAAAGGGACTCTAAATGAATAAATACATGAGATATTAAATCATAAATTATTTAGTAGCTAGCTTGATAATCATAGACAGAGCTTACAAAACAGGGAAATATTTTAACATGGCGGACACCTACCCAGCAAAATATATGGCGTAAATGATTCATTTGCTACTAGGTTAATTCCGCATTGATGTAATAATGAATATAACCTACTACTGGGCATTGCCCGGATTTAAAACAACGCCCATGCTCCCCACTCCCAACAAGGTTTGTTTGTTTGTTTAGCAGCATATCGAATCCCTATGGGTCATTGAATTGCTTTTATGAAAATGCATTGCTGGTAATTTTGTATTTTCCCTACAGAAATATATTACTGGCTGATAAGTTTTTTATTATGAACATGTATTGCTCCTATTTTTACTATAAACATGTTCATAGTTTAAGAGTGTTTTGACCCCATATTAGGGGTTAACTATTTGCCCATACCTGAGACCCTAACAGGTGGTCCCACCCCGAGTGAGGGTGGACCTGGGAACAACAGCAAATAAGAGGTGGTTCCACGCTCCTCAAAATCTCCCGATCAGAGGTCTTGCTGCCGAATGTAATTTATCGTCATACCCAGGACGGCCCACCCGAGGCCAGTGTACTGATGATAACGAGATCTATGCCGATGGCATAAGTATTCATAGAGGGTATTAGAATAATTTTGTATAAAAAATTAACAAGTGTTCCAAAATATAGGACTCAAAAAAACCTACCCAAAACAGAAACTATGATCTGGGTTTTTGAATGAAAGCAGTTATGTCCCCTGAATCCATCATAAAAATTCAAGATGTAAAATTAATAAATACTACATACTTCAGGTAGTTTAGAGTATAGATCAGTTGCAGCAAATTTAGCATAGAGGATAAGTAAATTGAACATAGAATAGGAGAAGTTTCCCACAATACATAAAGTTGCTGCAACACCAAAATATCAACCTAAAAACATCATCTTTCTTAAATAGCCTCGCCAGATTGAGACTTTCATATAGCTGCCATGTATAGTGTCGAACTCGTTCAGAAATATTTAATCTATCAACTGTATATAACCGCTTTCCCAGATCGATGACCGACCGTGTCTTCGAGCGAACGGTGCTTGTAGGTTCTTAGCGAACATCATCAATCTTCGAATCTTTTGCAATCGTGTATTACAACCACAAGCAAAGAATTGTACCAGAAGCACTTGAGGACTTGCAACAATAGCAACAACTGAAATGGATGCCACAATGTAAACTTGAAGAGAAAATAATGACACAATCGATATGCTGACGTTCCATTTAATTTTTTTTTTAAATGGCTAGGAAGAAAGCGCCCAACGATGCTAGAAAGTAGAATAACAGTTACTGCTCTTGGAAAATTGTATAAATATTTGATAAATTCCAGTCGAGTGTAGCACTGGCTGTTTGGTTACTGAACGTTTCCTTATAAGGAAACACTTAAAATAAAGAAAACTATGTCTTCACTAAACAGTTGTTTTAAAAAGTTTCTGGCGATTTTCACAGAATCAAGCAATTTCATTTTCACAGATTTGTAAGTTTTAGCAATTAAAAGAAATAATTTTATTTTAACTTTATAAAATGTTAGGTTTAGAGTCCAGGGTTCGGTTTTAAATTTAAAGGAATGGTTGGGGTTAGAGTTTAAGATAACTGGTTATGATTAAATTGGAGAAAAATCACGGGCACGTGGTTAATGGTTAGCACGTTCTCTTCTCGGCCATGAGACCCGGGTTCGAATTTCACCCTAATCGCTTTGACTGGAACGTGAATTCTTGATATTATGGGCTGGTGGTGGGGGGTCGATAACAGTACGGTACTTTTGGAAAGTGCCTGGTAACCATACCTCGGATTGAAATTTAAATTGGAGACGTGGTTTTGTTCAGAATGTTGATCACAATAAAGCGATCTCTCACCGTAACTAACGTCCGCGCAGTATAGTTACCGTATTAACCACGGTGGGATCCGTGGGTGTTGAGCAAACACAAATACGCCTGAGCAGGCATTGACTAGCTTCTTGTTGTTATCGTCCTGGCGCAGTGCGGCGATCCCAGCGGGCGGCTCCATTGGAAAGTACAAGAAAACCATGCTACGGGTTGACCAAAGCTTTGTAAATGTTTCGTCGACGGTTGTGCTAGCACTAAGTCACAAGTCATCGTGGCAGAGGGTTTGAGTGTACTGGCCTTGTTCATACTGATGATCCCACCAGATAATACACACACTCTCAGAAACTGTAACTAAGGTCCGCTCGGCATCGTTGTAGTATAAACCACGGTGGGTTCCGTGGGTGTTGAGCAAACACAAATGTGCCTGAGCAGACGTCTGCAACAAGAACTGGATAGCCGCCTTACTAGATAGGCATGCTCGGGTACGAGTGGCCAGTCATTATTAAACGATTAAATTACTGTTAGAGTTAGATTAGGGGTAGGTTAATGTCGATAATTATATGAATTATAATAGGGGGGGGTTACGTTTATGCAGTAAGTGTTAGGGTTAGGGTATATGGTAGAGTTTAGGACTAAGGCTTGTTCTAAAGTTTAGGGTTAGGTTTAATGTTTACTGGTTAAGTTTGGGGTATGATTTATGTTAGCGTTAAGGTCAGCATAAAACTTTGAATCAGGGCGAAAGCAAGTCCTTGAGCGTTAGGGGTCTTAGGTTACGATTAGGATTAATATTAGAGTTTTTTCTGAGACAAGGCTAAAGCCTTCTGTAAGATCTGGTGTTTCTAAGAGGTTACCCACCTATGCAGGAGCTTGGCTTTGTCTGGCACAGGATGTTTACACTACGTCTTGTTCATAAAAGATCATGCCGATAAATTATACTAATCGAATTTGCCGTTCCTCGTATTTCTTTGAGGGGTATCAAACTGTTCTTAGTCTGACATAAGGACACAAGAGAGGAGCACCACTTGTGGTCCTGCCTAAGAACGGATAACTCGTGCTTTTTTCCTTTTATTTTCCCATTTTAATTATATTTCATCATTTTTATTTTCATTAATGCTAATTACCGTTTCATATCATTGTTATTTGTACAATTGTTGAATAAGAATAACGCTATTTCTAGGCACCCAATGAGGCTTGATTTTATCAAAAGCGATCTGTATCATAAACTCTCTAACCGCTACATTGCCACCTGGCTAAGCTAATCGTAATTCCATTGTCATCAATATTCCCTCAACAATTCTTCTTCTTCTTCTTCTTCTTCTTCTTCTTCTTATTATTATTATTATTATTATTATTATTATTATTATTATTATTATTCATTTTCTTCTGCTTATCCCTTCTCCCCCTCTTCTTCTTCCTCCTACTCTACTTCATACTCTTATTATTATTATTACACTTTTACTGCTACTTCCCCTTCTTCTTTTTCTATTTCTTCTTCTTTTTCTTCTTCTTCTTCTTTTCATTATTATTATTACTATTACTATTTTTCTTCTGCTTCTTCCTCCTCCTCCTCCTCTTCGTCTTCCTCTTCTTCTTCTTCCTCCTTTTCTTCTTCTTCCTCCTACTCTACTTCATACTCTTATTATTATTATTATTATTATTATTACTCTTTTTCTTTTACTGCTCCTTTTGCTTCTTCTTCTTCTTCTTCTTCTTCTCCTCCTCCTACTACTACTACTACTACTAGTAGTACTACTTCAATTTCTACTACTACTGAATTCTCTTTTTCTTCATACTATTCTTTTTCTTACTCTTATTTTTATTCTTTTTCTTTGTCTACTCCTTCTTCTCATTATTATTCTCCTTCTTTTACTTCTACTTCACTTTTTCCTCTTTTTTTTGGTTTTCTCTTTTTCACTTGTCTTTTCCCTATTTTATCTGCTTTTTTACTAATGTCATTCCATATCCTTTTGCTATTTCCATTATTTTCTTATTACTCTCTTTCCTTCTTTTTCTCTTTCCTTCTTTTTCTATTTCCTTCTTTTTTCTTTCCTTCTTTTTCTATTTCCTTCTTTTTCTCCTTCCTTCTTTTTTCTTTCATTCTTTTTCTATTTCCTTCTTTTTCTCTTTCCTTCTTTTTCTCTTTCCGTCTTTTTTCTTTCCTTCTTTTTCTATTTCCTTCTTTTTCTATTTCCTTCTTTTTCTCTTTCCTTCTTTTTCTCCTTCCTTCTTTTTTCTTTCATTCTTTTTCTATTTCCTTCTTTTTCTATTTCCTTCTTTTTCTCTTTCTATCTTTTTTCTTTCCTTCTTTTTCTATTTTCTTATTACTCTCTTTCCTTCTTTTTCTTTCCTTCTTTTTCTATTTCCTTCTTTTTCTCTTTCCTTCTTTTTCTCTTTCCATCTTTTTTCTTTCCTTCTTTTTCTATTTTCTTATTACTCTCTTTCCTTCTTTTCTTTCCTTCTTTTTCTATTTCCTTCTTTTTCTCTTTCCGTCTTTTTTCTTTCCTTCTTTTTCTATTTCCTTCTTTTTCTATTTCCTTCTTTTTCTCTTTCCGTCTTTTTTCTTTCCTTCTTTTTCTATTTCCTTCTTTTTCTATTTCCTTCTTTTTCTCTTTCCTTCTTTTTCTCCTTCCTTCTTTTTTCTTTCATTCTTTTTCTATTTCCTTCTTTTTCTATTTCCTTCTTTTTCTCTTTCTATCTTTTTTCTTTCCTTCTTTTTCTATTTTCTTATTACTCTCTTTCCTTCTTTTTCTTTCCTTCTTTTTCTATTTCCTTCTTTTTCTCTTTCCTTCTTTTTCTCTTTCCATCTTTTTTCTTTCCTTCTTTTTCTATTTTCTTATTACTCTCTTTCCTTCTTTTCTTTCCTTCTTTTTCTATTTCCTTCTTTTTCTCTTTCCTTCTTTTTCTCTTTCCATCTTTTTTCTTTCCTTCTTTTGCTATTTTCTTATTACTCTCTTTCCTTCTTTTCCTTTCCTTCTTTTTCTATTTCCTTACCTTTTATTTTCCATGTCTTTTCTTTTTCTTTCATCAACACAACTATTAGAATATTTTGTTAATAATATTTTGTTTTTGTTATTTTACGGAAATCCACTATAAAAGATCAAGTGAACATTTTTTTTTAATTTAAAATGGCTGACAAAACATTCGAGGACAGAGAAATGAGAAAATGAAGAAAACCTTTGATTTCTTTCTTTTTATTAAATTTACGTTTCCTCTTTTCAGTAATTTTTTACAACGTTTTCACCAAAATGGCAGTGATGATGGCAGCCATATTGTATGGCCAAGGCACATGACAATTTAATATTGTTTGTCATCGGGAATGGAAGTACTTTGCAATCACACAACGGCAGGTGAGGCTGGCGGTTGGGACAAAAGATGAAGTTGACAAAGGCATGTCGAAAGACAGAAAAAAAATTAGCTACAATAGCTACAGCTGAACAGTAAAGGAATTTTTGAAAGGAACTACAAAGCGCGCGAGAGATAAAATAAACGAATAAAAGAAAGACTGAAAATTTGAAAGTGGCGGGGAAAAAAGCGAGATAGAATTATCAAATATGACTGAATGAATTGGAAATGAAGCAGTTCTAACGATGGCGAACAAAAAGCTAACGAGCGATTGCTTGGCTAACATTGTGGGCGAGTGAGTGAGTGAAGTCGTTAAGTGAAACAAAAGGACGATTTTTTTGTTCTTTGTAGTTCAGGTGGAAGGAAAGAATGGTAAAAATGACATGATGTGTGATGAAGTAAATTTAAGTAAAGAAAGGTATCATAAACTAACTGAAAGAAATCATGACAAATATCGGCAATAAAAATAAAGGTTACAGCATATACTAAGCTTCCTGATTAATTGTGACATCAGAGGAATTAAACCGTTTGATCCAGTTCACTAGCATTAAGATTATACAAAGCAACACTAAATATATATCAGTTTTCAGTTTTAGTAAAGACATGCATAGTAGGATATATATATATATATATATATATATATATATATATATATATATATATATATATATATATTACAAAGAATTTAAAACCTCTAACCTTATAGTTAAAAATAATAATTCACCTCTTAGAACAAAATTAAATAGTGCAAATATTATTTAAGAATTTAAATGCCCATTAAGGAATTGTATTCCTGATTAATCAAAATTCGTAAATAATTATATAGGCCACACTAAAACATGTTTGACACGCAGACTCACACTACACATTTCTGACCATAGCTCAATTAGATCTCATTTAAATATTCATACCGGACACTATTTGTAACATACTTGTTAACATAGATATAATAGCATTATCTACATGTAAAAAAAGGCTAAAAATAATTGAAGCCTTATTAATAAAAGCAAAAAAACAACACTTAATAATATCAACTATGAACATGGATACAATATATTGACCGTGTTTTGAAAAATGAAAACATTATATAAATACATACATACAACAAACTATTTCTTATTTAACAGATAAAATATTTAATCCTTGAAAATGGCTAAATGTATAGCCGAAAGCGCTCGGATAAAAAGAACATTCGAACAGTTTTTATATAATTTATCATCCTAAAAGAGAAAAAAGTATTACATCGCATGAGAAATTGTATAAAAAAACTAAATAAAAGCACCTTGTCTGTCGTATTCAATGAAATGTGCATGAAAGAAGGATTGCTGCCTAAATACACACACACACACACACACACACACACATATATATATATATATATATATATATATATATATATATATATATATATATACATATATATATATAGTAAAGGTAACAAATCCGTTGGATATAATCCAAGTTGATCCTAGTAATATAAAATATTAAAACTGATCCACAAAAAGAGCTCCATGTATTTATTATTACAGAGCAATATATTTAATAAACAATAAAATTCAAAGTCACCTCAGATGGGCAATAGCTTATTTTGGTAGACAAAGGTATTGGTCGTCTGTCTTATCAATCCCGGTGTTGACTGTGTTCATGTCTGAAATAGAAATTTAATTAAAAAAAACACTCGAAAAACTAATACAAAATTTATCCATTTCAATGTTTCAGTCAGACAAAAGGCACAAGACAGGGGTCAGGGGGAGGGTGGAAGGTATTTGTCTTAAAGGGAAGAAGTTTTATAAAATTAAACCCCAAAATTAACCTTATGACATTAATTTTGGTTTATATGAAGAATGAAATATTAATTTAAAATTAAAAGAGGAACAACATGTATAAATTATTAACTCACACAATAACCATATTTTAATAAGGTTACACGCGTACTCCTAATAGTCTTAGAGATAGGTGTGACTTATGTTTAGAAGAAAAAATAGAATAATAAAATACAATAATCACAGCCAACTATTAAATCAGGAGAATGAATTAGTGTTGAAATGTCGACATAAAAACAAATTCAAATTTCCATAATGTAGGTTAATTAGCAACTATATTTCCTTAATATTCACTCCCCTCTAACTCTTCAAATGTCAAAAGTATAACTAATTCTAATTTCTATATTATTATTTCCCCCTCCATAATCTCTTTACACTATATTAATTATAATTTATAAAGTTTCCCTAATTTAAGATCTGCCTTACTCTCCATTCATCCCTCCCATCTTTGTATCTATATATTTTAAAGTTATTTTTAAAACTCTTTTTATTCCTCTTTTAATTTTAAATCCCATGCAATCATTAAAAAATATATTATTCTATCCACTAACAATATTACAACTACAACCGGAAAGAATTTACCTAAACTCGACATAAAAATTGATACAACTACATCGAAAACAATCAAAGATTTAATCAATACAAATAAAACAACAAGCCAAAACTTGGTGATGTAATTTACTCTAACAACCGCGAGCATTGCCAGAAAGAATACATTGGAGAAACCTCAAGAAGTTTAAACAAAAGACTATATGAACACAAAAGGGACATTTTAGAAATCAACACACAAAACGCATTGGTTGTTCACCGTAACTAAGCTGAACGCAATGTTGACATAAAAAATGCTATTTTCATTAAAAGCGAAAATAATTAACGGGGATGAAAATGTCTACAAAATGCCTTAATCACTACTTCAGCCAAGTAAATTTACGTCCAGATTCTTATAACGTTTAAGCATTCTTGACAGATTTTCTGTTATCACAATGTGGGATATTTAAAAACAAAAATGATGGAAAGAAAAAGAATATAAATGAATTTGTCCAGACTGCAAAAAATTATTTCAAAAACTATTTTGAAACTACCAGCATCACTCGTTCATGCGCACGTGTAGTCACAACAACGTCAACAAACCCAATTCCATGAAGTCCTAACGGAAGAAAAACGTCACAAATAAACTTTTCTATTTTGTCTTACAGTTTCCTCAATAAAGTTCTTGAGATATAAAATTAATATCGTTATTTCTTACTTTATATATATATATATATATATATATATATATATGTTATTTTATATATATATATATATATTACTTTATATATATATATTACTTTATATATATATATTACTTTATATATATATATATTACTTTATATATATATATTATTTTACATATATATATATATATATATATATATATATATATATATATAGTTAAGAGGTACGATATAACTGTAGGTTCTATGCTAACAGTTTCTTTTCTCGCACTTCTTGATTGTGTAACTCTTTTCTGGCGCCATGCTTTCCAGCCAACGTCAATCTTCAAAAAATTAAATGCAATGTCAATCGCTATCTACTGTACTGCCGATTGCTCATCCGTTGTTCTCGCTCATGAGTAATTTTTCTGTTTTTTAATTCTTCCACACCCACGAACCCTTTGTGACTTAGTGGCTTTACTGTCTTGCTTGGGGTGAATTCAATTAATATATATATATATATATATATATATATATATATATATATATATATGATTAATAGATATATAAATTTTGTCACATACCTGATTGATGTTATCTTCGGCATCCCGACGAGTTTCGTAGGACTCTCCAGCAATCGCTCCGTCCACCCGTCAAGGGATATCAGATATATATATATATATATATATATATATATATATATATATATATATATATATATATATATATGCCATTACAGATGTGCTCTGTCCGTTCAAAAGTTTGACGATCATAACTTTCCTTAATTCCCTGTCCTTTGTAGATCTTAATAAATTTTCTTTCTGTCATCACTCGTAGACACTGTTCGGACATCCATTTGCACAAGCTCTCCAGGTAGGTTATACGTTGCTTTCTTCTGTCCCTATTGACTTCAATCTGCCCTGTGAGTATCAAATTTTCCAAGCCCCTTTACTCGTTATGTGCTCTAGAAATTTCAACTTTCTCGTTCTGATGTTAATTATAAGTGGCCTTTTTGTTTACATTTTTCTAAAACATCGTCGTTGCTCGCATGTTTGGTCCCTGCTATTCCCAGTATCCTTCTGTAGAACCATATTTCTGTTGCTTCAAATCTGTTCTTCATCAGCATTCTCTGCCATATAAGAGGACTGATCTTACATAACTGTTCAGTTCTCTTTTTTTTGTTTCTAATGAGATGTTTCTGTTTCTTAATACATTGATTAGCTTTTAATTAACCTAATTGGACTGTCACTATATCAACGTATTTGGTTAAACTAATATTCACTTATTACACGGCCCAAGAGCCACTCGAGCTAGAGACATACTGTCTTGTGTTGTATGAGGGTAAGAAAATGCATGAAGTGAAGCTGACGGGATTATGCAGGAAAGATGACGGTTAAGCCATGACTTGAACAGGTCAAAATTGTAGTGATTGGGAAAATATCCTACTGGGTGTCTGTTCCACAGAGCAGCATTTCTTGGAAAGAAGCTGTGCGAATGGAACTTATTCCTGACTAATGGAATACGAAGGTTATGAAGACGGTCATCTTTGCATGCGTGGCATGGGAGGGCCAAGGAAGATAGTTCCTCAGAACACTTGATATGGAAATAGCAATAGAATAGTATGATGCATGTTATTTTCTCTTAAATTCTTTTTAATCATTTCACCCCAGGCAAGGCAATAAAGCCACTAAGATGAAAGAGGTTACTTGGTGTGTAATAATTAAAGAAAAATATTACTAGGGAGAGAGAACAAAAGAAGTGTAATCAGAAAGAGAGTAGAAACATTTTTGAAGCGAAAATATATTACCAGCAATACATTTTTTTTTAAATATATTACCAGCAATACATATTTGAAAAAATATATTACCAGCAATACATTTTAGAAAAAAAATATATCACCAGCAATACATTTTTGAAAAAAAAAACAGTAACAGCAATACATTTTGAAAAAAACTACATTGACAGCAATACATTTTTGAAAAACAATATATTACCAGCAATACATTTTGAAAAAAAATATATTATCAGCAATACATTTTGAAAAAAAAAAATTACCAGGATTACCTTTTGAAAAATATTTTACCAGCAATACATATTTGAAAAAAAATATTTTACCAGCTATACATTTTTGAAAAAAAATATTGCCAGAAATACATTTTTGAAAAAAAAAATATTACCAGAAACACCTTTTTGAAAATAAATTAATTAACAGCAATATATTTTTGAAAAAAATATATTACCAGCAATACATTGTTGAATTAAAATATATTACAAGCAATACATTTTGAAACAAATATATTACCAGCAATACATTTTGAAAAAAATTAGTACCAGCATTACATTTGGAAAAATAATATTTTACCAGCAATACATTTTTGAAAAAATATATATTACCAGCAATACATTTTGAAAAAAATATATTACCAGCTATACATTTTTGAGAAAAAATATTGCCAGAAACACATTTTTGAAAATAAATAAATAAACAGCAATATATTTTTGAAAAAAAATATATTACCAGAAATAAATTTTGAAAAAATATATTACCAGCAATACATATTTGAAAAAAAATATGTTACCAGCTATACATTTTTGATAAAAAAATACACTAACAGCAATATATTTTTGAAAAAAAGTATATTACCAGTAATACATTTTTGAAAAAAAATATATTACCAGCAATATATTTTGAAAAGAAATATATTACCAGCAATACATTTTGAAAATTTTATTACCAGCAATACATGTATTGCTGGTAATAAATTTTCCTTCAAAAATTTATTGTTGGTAATAAATTTTACTAAGTATTTCTGGTGTTAAAACCTATTTTTACACTTTTTATAGTGTGTTGGCCTCATTTTGGGGGTTAATTATGTTGGGACTCTAATAGGTGTTACCACCGCTGGTCAGGGTGAGCCTGAGAACACCAGCAATTAAGAGTTGGTTCCGCGCTCCTCAAAACCTCCTGATCAGAGTCCTTGCTGTTAGACATAGTTTATCGTATTACTCAGGACGGTGTCACTTGTAACCGTTTCTTGTTAATACATTACCATTCGTTTGTACATCTGTTTTGGACCTTGTCGTTTCTTTTTCTTTTATTGACGTGGGCTCGCCTCCCGAGTTTGCCATGTTTGTTGTGGGAATTTCAGGGGACACACGTGTTTATCTCTCGACGCATTCACCAGCCTGCATCATGTCCAGTTTTAATATAAAACTTGCAAACGAAGTAACAGAGGTCATCTGCGATATGACATAATTTAAGCAATGTCACGACCGTGAAAGCATACGGCTTGTCTAATCAACGCCAGATTATAATCTTCATCGTCAGGCATCATATCCGTATTTTTGTAGCTAAATGATGGTGTAGCGGACCGTGGTGTGAAGATGTGAAGAGATATCGGAAGGTTAAACTTTCCTGCTGGCCGGTCCAGCTACATGGGAATGTCGGACTTTAATTAAGTCCAAAGAAGACAAAGAAAACAAACAAGACCGATATACATAGGTAAATAAATATATATTAATAACGAGTTACACAAAGACATGAACAGTTACATAGAGTTTGTATAGAGAAATTATGTGCGTGTGTTGTAAGTGTTCGTACGTACGTGTATTGTTCTTAGCGCGTTCCCAGAATTTGGGAAACGCTGTATCTGTGAGAGGTCACATATTGGTGTAAGTGGAAAAAGAAACAGATTTTACCTCACCTCCGCGCGAGGTAGCGGCCCATGGCCTGAGTCGAAAAAAAGAGAGAGAGAGAGAAGGGTCAGGCAGTATTTATAGCCAGGGGAGAGCAACCCCTGTTGAAGGATTAAGGAAACTGAGGAGGAGCTAACTGCAACAATGGCAAAAGAAAACAAAACTTGCTAAGTACATTAAAATTATTTCTTTAATATGTACTACATAAGTATGCTTATATAATTATGTAATGAAGTAATTAAAAAGTTTCTATAAATTATTCAGTACTTTTTTCGGCGTGACTGATCAATTGGCGTCTAATGTCTGATTTCGAAATGTCTAATTAACTCGCTTTCTATCGCCAGGATTCTTCCAAAAATCGTCCATGGCTTTTGCCTTTATCAAGAACGGCTTCGTTTTTTTCTATGAATGTTAATTAAACAGATTTCGTAATAAAATTCATGATAAAATTCACCAGAAACAAAAAAAAAAAGATGTTGATGTTTAAGTAAAGATTTATTTTACGTCATCAAAACTAGAAAAAATAATTTACGAGAAAATGAACATTACAATATATATTACTGATATAATTTTGTAAGTATAGAACATCTTTGTCACGTGTGGAGAACCATATAATTCTGTTTGTTTCACTCTTTGTTAGGTAGTAAGTTAGTAGCTGTTCTTAAGGTATGATGCCAATAAGATTCTTCACGGCCAAAAACTTCTCGAGGAAGGAATCTTCTTCCGTTAAGGATAATTTTTTGGGAGTAACCTATTTTAACTAAAATTTACTAGTTACCATGTTTTCTTTTTTTTAACTAGTATTTAACATGTAAATATCATGATTGATTTATTTTAAGCAATTTTAGTTAAATGTTATTTCTCTTAGTTTTTAAACGGAATTTATTAGATTTTCAATCAATATCCCGAATTATTCATACCACATTTTTTTTTGTAAAATAGTCTAAGTCATTTTAATCACTCTATTCTAAACATTTTGTTTAGTGTAGTTAAGAAAAATAAGAATAAAAAGGAAAGTTATAAAAAGAGAAAGACCAAAGAAATAAGATATAGTAAAGAATTTAAAAGGGGAGGAAAAGGGAAAAAAAGTAAGTCGTAAGACAAGACAATATAATAAATCGTTTTTATTTTATTAATGTGTATACATATATATAATATATATATATATATATATATATATATATATATATATATATATATATATATATTGGTTTGTTTTCTTCTCTTCTTCCAAAAAACACCCTGCCTTGGCCGCATGTAGGAAGATCAGTACAACCAAGCATACCCGATCTATAACATCGAATAGCCCAACTGAAGTCTTGATTAGTTACCGTTTTCTGGGGGAACTTATATAAAGCACGGACCGAATACTGATCAAATTCGGTTGGGTCGCCCCTCGAAGAAATATGTTGTTTATTTAGACCCGAAACTTTTAGTGACATGGGAGCAACAACACTGACGACGCACCTAGATTTGGCACTTAAAGGTGTATTTTTTCTCAGAATAAATGATCAATTCCAATTTTTCTTAAACGCTCTTTCAATCTTCTCGGTAGTGTTCCAAGTACTCACATCACTACAGGAATTACTTCAACAGTTATGTCCCATAGTTTTGATACTGTCATCACTATAGAAGACAAAAACAGCTGCAAAATGGTATGACATCATCCTGAATCTGCAGTTGATGAGGCAGATGCTACCATCTGCTGGGATTTTCTATTAACACAGATCGAATAATAGAATCAAATCATTGCCAAAGACAGAAAATACAGCTCAAATAATAGGAATAATACAATCAATGTCCAGGACGCCCCAAAACAACAGAAACATCTACTTTTTTAAGTCCGCGCAAGCGTGCTATCTCGTGATTAAAACATAGATTTTTATTTATTTATTTCCTTCGATATCTGCCGTTTACAAATTTATTTCCGGGTCCTGCCCAGGGACTTAAGGTTAGAAATGGTATCTTGACATTTTCCACTGCAAAAAAAAAAGAAAAAAATTATTACATTTTTTTTTTTTTTTTAAGCGTATCACCCCAAGCAAGGCTGGAGGCCACTATCACGCAAGGGGTTATAGAAGGGTTGGAGGAAGAGCAGATAGGAGTGGTAAAGGAGAGGATGTGGAGAAAGAGAAAGACAGTGGGTCGATCAAGGCAAGGGGGTTACAGAAGATTTGGAGCGAGAGCAGATAGGAATGAAAGATGAAAGTATGTGGAGAAGGGAAGTGGATAGATCAAGGCAACTGGAGATGTCGATTGACGCTACACTTAAACCGTTGGAGATTGTATTTGTCAGGGAAACAGTAATAGGGAAGGGAGTACCATAGGCAAGATGTGCGAGACATGAAGCTAATGGAGTAGAAGAGACGTCTACATCTAACAGTTTCTACGGTGTAGGGGTGGGAACGGGATGCCAGTCTCGTAGGACGTTTAAATTCACGAGGCCTAGGGACAAGCGAAAGCAGCTCCTCGGAGCAATTACCGTGAAAGTACTTGTAAAAAAGGCAGAGCGAGGCAACATCGCGTCTGTGAGAGAGCGACTGCAGACGAGATGACAGATCAGGGCCAATCACGTTGCCTATCCGTCTCTGGATCTTATCAAGGACCCTGAGGCAAACAGCAGGGGCCCAGACCATATATGGCAGCAATACTCCATGCAAGGGCGAATGGTCGATTTATAGACTTGGAGGATCGATTCCGGGGAGAAAATTTTCCTGGCTCGGCACAGGGAACCAACTTTCCTTGCGGTGGATGATGCAACTGACTCGATGTATTTGTTCCATCTCAGATCAGCAGACAGTGTGAGATCATAGATAAATTTCTTCGTAAATTGTGGGCTGTACTTGTCAGAATAGTTTTTTGGATCTCTTTGAGGCATGGACTTCCAGGGATCCCTTCAATTAGTCTACTGGAATCTTTTCCAACCAATCCAAAGGCTCCAACTACAACAGGGATTGTTGATGTTCCCATGTGCCACATTTTTTGAGATTTCTATTTCAAGGTCCTTGTATTTTGACATTTTTTTCTAATATTATTATTATCTTATTTCTCAAGTAGATCTGACGTAATTTAACGATCAGGTGCGAGTCCTAAAAAATGGCCATGTATTGTCTTTTCTTTACCTCTCTCTCAATTAATGAACTTGTGTAATTGGATGCCAGGGCATAAAAACGGGGGGGGGATAGTAAGGGGACAAACATTGCTCATAACTACAAAGGATAGAAAGTTGTGGAGAGCCTTGGTCAACCTAGTGTAAATGGATTTCAGGAGAGGGACTGAGAAGGATAGTAAGGACACAAAGATTACTTAGAGCTACAAGGATAGGAAGTTGTGGAGAGGCATGAGCAACCTAGATAACGAGCTTGTGTAAAATGATTTCAGGAGAGAGACTGAGAAGAATAGTAAGGAGACAAACATTACTTAGAGTTACAAAGATAGGAAGTTGTGGAGGGCTATGATCAACCTAGTTAACGAACTTGTGCAAATGGATTTCAGAACAGGAACTGAGAAGGATAGTAATGAGACAAACATTTCTTATAGCTGCAAAGGACAGGAAGTTGTGGAGAGCCATGATCGACTTAGATAACGAACTTGTGTAAATGGATTTCAGAACAGGAAAGGAGACAAACATTGCTTAGAGCTGCAAAGAAGAGGGAGATAGGTAGCCATGATCGTTTACATTCTGAAGGGACATGGTACATGGAATAAAAATAAGTTTTAACAAACCTAAACAGTATTTCTATCAGTTGGAAAGAAATTTATCGCGCTTTCTATATAATCAAATTATAAAGAAACAGAGATAACTTTCCTACTAACGAGATACATCTGTCATTTGCTTACCCAGGAGTTTTGTGCTTGTTTACGCCTAGTAGCAGTTGATATAATAGTCTTATGTTGACCGAATTTCTTAGACGAATCATTAATATTTTCAACTAGATTTTCTTTCGTTATATTCTTGCTGTCTGGGTAGAAGCACACACAGTAACCATTAAGAAAGAATATATAGCGTCAAATGTTATAAATAGGTCACTGCCCAAGGCGTCCCAAACAAGCATTCTATATCGTGGTTCAAGCCTAGATATTTTTCCATCCTTCTTTTTTCTCAACTACTCTGGTACTGCTATATTGGTGAAACAACTACTACTGCTGCTGCTGCTGTTGTTGTTGTTGTTGTTGCTGTTGTTGTTGTTGTTGTTGTTTGTTTGTTTGTTTGTTTTACGTAAAGTTGTCTGGTCGTCTTGCTTCAAATATATTATCCTATTGCACAGTGAAGTCCTACATCTGTTTCCGTTCTCATTATCCAGTACTACAAATGTTAATTACCCACACCATTTTTCATTCCCTTCATTTTGTATTTACCCCATATCATCTAGTGTACGTGACGTGCTTATATTGTGATTATTATTGTTGTTGTTATTGTTATTATAAAGTCGGGTTGTGTTGGTTTCGGTTTCAAAATGGATGAAGGCGCCTCCGTGCAGTTCCGGTTTGTCTAACACCAGTTGTTCCAACTGTCATAATATCCGGATGTTCGCTATCCATCGCCATAACGACAGTAATAAACGCAACAACAAAAAACGAAAATAAAGAGAGAAAAGCTGCTATTCTTTGCCCGCTACGCTTCCCTCCCGGCATCAAGATTTTAGATATTGGTTCTGGTATCTTTGCCCATTTCTAGATTAAACCAACCTAAACGCAATCAATCACGCTGTCAACAGCGTCCCCAGAATAGTTTGCTGATTTTCAGTCGACTTGGAGTGGAAACTACGTTATTTGGTTACCATCTGCTTTCATTTGCTTTGTTAATTAATCTTAATTTAAATTCATTCTGGTTATTCTTAAAGTGATGGTTTCAATCGTTGTAAGAATGTGTATTTATAGTTTTAAAATAAACAACTATGGCACAAGGCCGAAGGTGAAGTGGGAAGAGGCTGGCCAACCTTTACTATCCTAGACCTAGCTAATCAGATTCATGACTCATTCATTCATTACAATTTGCTCATTCACCACAAGAACCCATCCGTCACCTTTCAATCGTACATGTAGCATAATACCACATATTCACAGAGAACCTACAAAAACACTGATGACATAAAAATTTGGTAACATACAAATGTGTCTTGATTTTCTTCTTTCTTTTTTCTTACAAAAATAACTAAAAATCTATAATCATGAAATGGTGGAGGGGGGATGCACCCACAAAACGAAGCTAAAATATAACAAAACATTCAAACTAAAATAAGATATGTTAGTAGGAGAAGCCCACCCAACATCATTGTAAGAATGACTGAAAAATACTTTCCCCTTCCCAACTCATAGAAAGAAACACATAAATGCATGCTGGGATTTCTTCTTAGCCAATAAAATAAGTCGGTTTTCGATTTCATCTAAGTCTCGGTCTATTTTGTGTGTCAACCGCAATTCTTAGCTTGTGAACTTTTTGCCTTATTATTGTTGTTTTGCCTTATTATTGTTGCTTTTGCCTTATTACTGTTGCTTTGCCTTATTATTGATGATTTGCCTTATTACTGTTGCTTTGCCTTATTATTGTTGCTTTTGCCTTATTACTGTTGCTTTACCTTATTACTGTTGCTTTACCTTATTACTGTTGCTTTGCCTTATTACTGTTGCTTTTGCCTTATTATTGTTGTTTTGCCTTATTATTGTTGCTTTTGCCTTATTACTGTTGCTTTACCTTATTATTGTTGTTTTGCCTTATTACTGTTGCTTTTGCCTTATTACTGTTGCTTTGCCTTATTATTGTTGCTTTGCCTTGCACTTATTGTTTCCTTTATACTATTTATTATGCTGATTTTTTTCTAGTTATCGTTTATTGCAAACTTTGTCAAATCTGTTTGTTGGACGGCATTAATTTTACATTTAAACATAGCCGCTCACTCTGTATAAAAAACTGCACAAATGATTTGCTGATGAGATGTTTGTTTACGGTTCTCCCTCCCCCAGGCTTTTTCTGGTGAAAAGTGTAGTTATACATTCTGCATTGAATGGTTGACGGTCACCCTACACAATGGGCCACATAGTTATGGATGCCGCCAACAGAGGTAATGACATGGCTTCGCTGAGCGGAGAGATTCCTAGACTGGTCAATCGCCAGAGCGAAAGGTGGCCCAAATAGAATCGAGATCCACATATCCGTGACCAAGGTGAACCTTCAAGTCAGAGGACATCGGCTGTGGTCTAAACGGTAGAGAGAGGGTCTCCGCCAGGTCTACTTGCCCAAGACACACTATGCACGGACGAATAACTCTCCAGCTTGCTTTCGACAAGGATATACGGAAAAAAAACTAGTCAGGTGCTCAGCTGCGACCCTATGACCACATCTGGCCAGGAGACTGACGATGATGATGAGGATGATGACACTGATCTCTGTTTCTATTTACTGACTTTAACCCATTAGGACACTATCCCAAATGAATGTCAATAGATGTAGGAAGATTGTACTGCACCGGCCTTTCAATGATGGGGGGTCCTGGCTGCCTTGAAAATCAGTATACGTAATTCTGAATTTTAGGTTGGTTCGTGACACCACCCATTGGTGACAATAGTAAAATAAGAAACTATTTCAACTATCAAGCAGGTTACTATGATATTTGGGATTTAGTACAACACCAGGCTTAAGTTATTGTTTTTTAAATTTTCACCCAATACAAGGCGAGATAACCAGTTCAGGTTGAAAGTTACAGTCGAAATGGTAATGACGAATGTGGTGTTTGATATAGATAAAAGAAAAGGCGGAGGAATATTTATGGTGATAAGAGGAATAGATAACGATTGACCCTTGAAATGAAGAGGTTAAGATCAAAGTGTTCAGGGATACAACCCACGCAAGAGTCCGTTCCACAAGGCAACAGTTCTTGAGAAAAATCTGAGAGGAACTTCTTACATTCCGTGTATGTAGTAAAGTACAGTAGTGTAAAGTCTAGGAAATATATGATGTTTATTCATAGCAAACATCAACTGTAAATGCGTGCCGTGAAAGAGAAAAGAAACTGTGAAGTAAAACGCTGATGAAGTGATCGGCAGCATGAAATATATACGTGAAGTGACCATAGTCAAATGTAAAATAAGTAATAGAACTGTCCAATAGACAGAATTGACAAAGTTTTCAATAAGCAATAATAGGAAAAGGAAAAGAACAGGGTAAAAAATAATATGAAGCAAGCAAACAATATATGCAAGGTAAATCAACAGTAATAAGGGAAAGCAACATTAATATGGCAAAAGTTCACAAACTAAGAAATGGCGGTTGACACACAAAAGGAAGTTTGGACTGGCTTCAAGATGAGACAGACCGGGACTGAGTCATATGAAACTGAGAACTGGCCTATTTTATTGGCTAGGGGGAAATCCCAGCATGCATTTGTGTGCTTCTGCCTATAAATTGGTGAGAGGAAAGTGTTTTGCAATCCTTTTTTATCAGCTTAATTTTTTTAAGAGTTGATTAATTTAGGAGAAATAGCAAGACAAAATTTATTAAGAACTACAGATTTGAATTTGGGAAAGGACTAGTCAGAAATGCCATCAAATATATTTCATAATGAACAGGTAAAATTTCCGCCATTGAAATTTAGACCTGTTTGTTTTTCTTTTATCCAAATACAAATGGATAAAACTCTTTGGTACAGGGTTAAGATTGGGAATAAGGTAAACAGAAAAATAAATTTTCAATTGGATTTGACATAAATGTAGAGTGAGTGGCCATGGTTAAATGTAAAATAAATGACAGAACTGTCTAACAAACAGAATTGACAAAGTTTTCAATAAGCAATAACAAGGTCAGAAAATAATATAAAGTAAGCAAACAATATATGCCAGGCAAATTAACAGTTATAAGGCAAAGCAACAGTAATAAGGCAAATTAACAGTAATAAGGCAAATTAACAGTAATAAGGCAAATTAACAGTAATAAGGCAAAGCAACAGTAATATGGCAAGAAGTTCACAAACTAAGAATTAGGATTTACACACAAAAGCAAATTTGAATAAACGAACATAGCCTTCTGACTTCAAGACAAGACAGACCGAGACTTAGTCAGATAAAGCCAAGAACCAGCCTATTTTATTTGCTAGGAAGGAATTTCGGCATGAATCTGTGTGCTTCTGCCTATAAAATGGCGAGAGGAAAGTGTCTTCAGTCATGTCTATATCTATATATAGGCAGTGGAGAACTTTCAGAGGGGAAAATTAACAGGAGATAACTGATAACTGACATCCATTAAACATGGCATGTGGAACTAGGACAGTCTACCCAAGTGAGCGAAATAAAGGGTTCAGTTCGACATTCCAACCTCTTGAAGAAAACCGGAGCGGACAACGGCCGAAACGTTGTAATAAATATGGCGACAAAGATGAATATAATAGTCCGAATAATGTAAATAATGTCTTCAGTCATTCTTACAGATTGAAATCAACAAGATATATATAGCTAAATTAGCTCATAAATTGAATATTAATTTTGTGATAATTTTAGAAACACTGCAAATGAAAGATAATTTGCTAAACGAAAAGCAAAGTTAAAGTGAAATAGACTTAGTACAACCCAATTATTATTCAAGGAATTGGTAGTAAGTTAATGTCTCATTAAGTCCTGTTAGCGAAGTGATTTCGTCATTAATCACATTAACATTTTTATTTAATTCTTTGTATAAATTGTTTCTTTGTGATATAAAATATAAGCCGCACAGTCTAATATATATATATATATATATATATATATATATATATATATATATATATATATATGGCGCAGTTCAATTTATATTACAATGAATTATTCAGACAAAAACTATATTATTAAAGTTAATGATATAAAATGGTGAAATCCCTTCGCTAAAGATTTTTTCAAGATGTATTAACCTACCAATCACTCGATGATCCTTGTTTTTTTGTTAAATTATAAACTGTATAGTTTACTAATTTACTTTTTGTCTGAATGATTCATTGTAATATAAATTGAACTGCACCACATATTTGATTTAAAAGAACTGATCCGACGTGCCAATTTTCGGGATAACAACTGAGACATTACTCTATTTATTGAACAATTTAGTTCATGCCACGTTGACTGATAAACTCCTACAAAAAAATCTCAAATTGACATATTAATAAAAAAAAAGCACTCACTTAAATTTTCAAAAAAATTCAACCTTAGCGTTGCGACTGCACGCTTCAAAAGTTTGCATCCGTTATCAATAACACATTTTTTTTTTAAATATTTCGATTGGCATTATATTTTTTCGTTTCGGATGCTACCTGAATTTTACCAAAAACAAAATAATTTCCATACCTGAAGATGACTGAATGTACAGTCGAAAATACTTGCGTATTTAAGTAGGACCTTATACAGCTTATAATTTTTAAAAAAAACGAGGATCATAACATTCATTCAGTGATTGGTAGATTAATGCATATTTAAAATTTTGTTAGTGAATGGATTTCATCATTTTATATCATTAGCTTTACTAATATATATATATATATATGTGTGTGTGTGTGTGTGTGTGTGTGTGAAATTGTAATATTTTATTATTATTATAATTAATGGTTGTAATATTATTTCTTCTTTATCCACTATCTGTATTTAACGAATTTGCGATGGAGCTAGTTTTCTTATGTTTTGGTGACTGGCGAATTAGGAGAAGAATTGGAGTCTGTTGCCTCCCCAATCCTACCCCAGAGACAGAAGTGACTATAGAAAAAAAATGATTGTCGGCGTGATAGACATATGAATGAACTAAAAATAAATTAGTAAACTGACGCAATAGAAGTAAAAAAATAGAAGCCTCTGTGAATGCAGTCAAGCGGAACAATCAACTGCAGCAGCCTCATCAGCAGGCAGGATTAGGTTTAAGTTCTATACCAAGGATTGTCCCTCAGGATTAAAACCTTAGTTCATGAATTTAATAATTGTGAGTTCAATACCTGAGCTGAGCAGTGAGTACTTCTCCTCGGTAGAAAGGGGCCGAGCAATAACTGAGCAGTACTAAATAAGAACTAAACTAGATATTGCTAGACATGGTCAGTGGAATGAGTACAGCCTACCGCTGTAGATTAAATAAGGCTTCAGTTCAAAATTGCCTGAAGGCTACCTGTATCGGAAAATAACACATGGCGGTCGGAGAGCACAAGAGTTGAAAAGCCTTGAACGAACATAGAGAAATTAGCATTTTTTTTAATATATATTTTTAAATATATAATTGAGAATTGAAAGAAATATATTTTGCGTGCGCAACGTTGTCATATGACACTTCAATCATCCGATGACAGAGATATTGATAATGCATAGGAGATGATCAGTTTGTTATTCACGGTTCGTCTCTATTTCATCATCCTTGAAGCAACAGACATGAAGGCAAACTGTGATGAATTATAAAATCAATTGCCATCAGCATTTGCTGGTAGCGAGAACAGAATTAAAAAAGACGAGTCAAGTAGGCAGAGAATGGTCACGAAAGAGATTTAAGAGAAAAAAACAGTGTCGTATCTGCTCATCTATCTTTTTTATTTTATAGCGAGGACAGTAGTTTTAACATGTCATATTCTTTGACAGTCTCATCTGTAAATATTAATGTATTTTGCGAAAATTATAAACTAAAGTAAAACAGGGAAACCAATGCTAATGTTAATATTGACGTTTTCTGATAAGAAAACATTCGGCATACATTGATCTAGCAGCTAATAATACACGAGTTACGCTTTTATTCACTCCTGGAGCCATGGGATGGGATCTAAATACAGTATCTGTTCTCCTCATCACTAATATTAGTTATAATATTTACCATTACCCAAGAAGGAAACATTGAGCATTTCTTGATCGTGAAACTAGTGGTAATCGAGTTAAGATTTTCTTCACTCTTGCTTTGTATTTTCTGTTTTCCTCGTCTCTAATTGTAATATTATTCGTTTCCTCATAAAGAAACATTCGGCATTACTTGATCGAGCAGGTAGGGCTACGCGAATTAAGCTTTTCTTTACTGTCTGAACATCGGGTCGGGATCAAAATGTATTATATGTTCACCTCATCACTTAGTGGAATATTGACCGTTTCCTTATGAGAAAACATTCGGCATTCCTTGAACAATTAACTAGTACTACACGAATTACGCATTTCTTCGCTTTCATAGCATCGCGATGGGATCAAAATTTAGTATCTGTTCACCTCATCTGGAAATGTAATACTATCCATTTCCTTAAAAGGAAACCTTCAGAATTCCTTGACCGAACAAGTGGTGCTACTCGAATTACGCTTGTCTTCACTCACTGTGCATCGGGATATGATATAAATGTAGTATATGTTCCTCACATCTCTAACTCCAATTTTAACCGTTTCCGAATAAGGAAACGTTCAGCATTCCTTCATCGAGCAGCGAGTGATACTCGATTTACGTTTTTCTTCGCTCTCAGGACATCAAAATATAGTATCTGTTCTCAATGTTAATTGTAATATTATCCGTTTTCCTTATACGGAAACATTCGGTTATTCCTTGATCGTGTAGATAGTACTGCTCGAGTTACGCTTTTCTTCACTCCCTGGGAATCGGGTCACGATCAAAATGTAGAATCTGTTCTCCATATTCCTAATTATAATATTACCGGTTCCCTAATAAGGAAACATTCAGCATTCCTCGATCGAGCAGGTAGTGATATTGGAGTTACGCTTTTCTTCACTCGCTGTGCTTCAGGATATGGTCTCAATGTACTATCTATTTTCATCATCTCTAATGCTAATTGTTATATTTTCCGTTTCCTTATAAGGAAAGATTTGGCATTCCTTGACTAAGCAGCTAGTGCCTCGGGAATTAGGCTTTTCATCACTCTCTGGGCATCGGGTTGGGATCAACATATAATATCTGTTCTTTTCATCTCTAATTGCAATAATATACGTTTCCTTATAAGGAAACATTCGGCATATCTTGATCGAGCAGGTAGGGCTACTCGAGTTATGCTTTCCTTCCCTCTTTAGCCATCGGGATGGCATCAAAGTGTAGTATCTGTTCTCCTTATCTCTAATGTTAATTGTAATATTACCCGTTTCCTTATAAAGAAACATTCAGCCTTCTTTGATTGAGCAGGTAGTACTGCTCTAGTAACTCTTTTTTCACTCTCTGAGCATAACATGTATTATCTATCCACCTCATCTCTAATTATAATATTATCCAGCCTTACTTGACCGAGCTGTTAGTGCTCTCTGGGAATCGGTTTGGTATAGAAATGTAGCATCTGTTCTCCTCATCGCTAAAATGTATTCTTGATTCACCAAAGTGAATGCCTCCACGGATATAAAATAGGTGTTATAAAAACATGATTAACCGAGCGAAAATAATTTCTTCAAACGCATTATTTTATAAAGGTTTGAACAAAATAAAACAAACACTTATTAACGATAGGTATTTTCTACCACCATATCATCGATTAACAAATGGCCTTAACGAAATTTCGAAACAAATAACCCAATAACTGTTCTGACCTAAAAATATCATTGATTTGTTTTACCGTAACCAGATGCACCCTAATTGTAAAAGAGATTAAAAAATGTATCAAAAATATAACTTTTCGGTACATATCGAGGTCCTCGACAAAATCCAGAGACGAATATGCAATGTGATAGGTCCTGATCTGGCATCTCGTCTACAGTCACTTTTTCAAAGGCGTGCTGTGTCTTCCCTCTGTCTTTTCTACAAATATTTTCATGGCAACTGCGCTGACGAGCTACTTTCACTGGTACCCCAACTGCATGAATTTCAACGTGCTACTAGGTTGACATCTCGGTCCCACACTTTCACTGTCGAAGCGGTTAAATGTATCCGTCTCTTCTTTTCTAACAGCTTCTTCTTTCGCACTTCCCGACAGTGGAACTCCCTTCCTCTTACTTGTTTCCCTGAAAGCTATAATCTTCAAATATTCAAATGTAATATCAATCGGCATCTTCTGATGCCTAGATCCTGATCCCGATCCTTCTCATTTTCCGTTCCTCATATATCCCCTCTTTACTCTTGCTCTCACTCTCTGTAACCCTTTTCGCTCTAGTGGCACTCGCGCCTTGCTTGAAGTGATACGCGTAAAAAACATACCTATACAGTAAAGACCGAAGATTTATCATTTATTACAAAATGTTTCAAACATCAAATGTAATTATTACATCTTAAAATCTCCATGTATATTTAACCAATGCTGGTTATTAAACTGTATCTCCAACGGTAATAATCAAATAACCACATTCTATTCTTACATTGGTCATACAACTACTACGCTCTCTCGCAAGTTAACTTGTGACTTAACGAATCGAAATTTAATACAATTCGTACGCCTACCGATCATTGCATTACAATCAATTAAATAAGAGTGTACATAATACAGAGAGAGAGAGAGAGAGAGAGAGAGAGAGAAACAAAGACAGAGAGAGAGAGAGAAAAACAAAGACAGAGAGAGAGAGAAAAACAAAGACAGAGAGAGAGAGAAAAACAAAGACAGAGAGAGAGAGAAAAACAAAGACAGAGAGAGAGAACTCTACTGTTCTAAAGAAAGACTATAAATTGTCGAAGCCATTATTATACAAAAGATACAATCGATTTTAAAAACAATATGTATTATAACAACCGAGTCCCAAAAGGATGCTTCCTCGATCACTATAGTCTTAACGTGTTCAAGTCTACGGTCAACCGTTATCTTCCTCACATAACCCCATAAACTTGTGCCGCTTACTCTCTACCTCGAGTGGCTCTTGGGCTTTCTATAGAGTGAAGAGTATTATAAAAGAAACAAAGACCTTTACCAAATAATAAATCCTCATCACTTGAACACTTTCACCAGCAACAACAACATTTGTCGCACATGTAACTAGAGGAGAAAATAAGGACTTAACACATTGCCAAAAAAAGGTTTGTTAGGAAATTCCCATTAGTATTATCGGTCTGTTTTAATAATTAACCGTGCAAAAATAATTCCCTATGTGATATGAATCCGCTAATAGAAAATAAAAATTAGAATAGTAGAATCTCCGACTGATACCAATTCAGCCAGGTTTCGGTCCTAGCTAGAGGCAACCGGACGTCAAGCCACACTGGTGAGCTGTGATACTGCGAAACAGTCTGTCTGTGACAATATATATATATATATATATGTGTGTGTGTGTGTGTGTGTGTGTGTGTGTGTGTGTGTGTGTGTGTGTGTGTGTGTGTGTGAAGAAATATAGTTTAAAGGTATGCTATACTAATGGGATAAAGTGTTCACTATCAGAGATAGAGCATATGTAAATATAAAAGTGAAAATTCAAGTTAACACTCAGAGGCGACAGACTGTTTCATGCTAAACACAAATCTCTTTCGCCTTCCATATATGCAGGAATTCGTGCCGTCATATCCTCATTGCGGCTGAATTCAAAATTTAAGAGCTGGTATTCTTCTGTGCCGTATAGCAAAATTGTCATTTAACTGATAGCACTTTTCTTAGAATATGGGATGTTCTCAGTAGGACGATCTTATGGGCAACTTGTATGTTGATATTACCTGCGACACTGTTAGTAAAATTGTCCATTCCTTTATAATTACTATTATTATTATTATTATTATTATTATTATTATTATTATTATTATTATTATTATTGTCGTTAACAAATGAACAGGCATCAACGGAGCTTTTGGAACATATTATCACGAATATTTCGGTGAATATCTTAAGATACACGTTCTGAAAAAATATCCAGAATCTTTCAACCCTTAATTAACGATGCAAACAACTAAAGATTCCCGAACCAAATGACAGGAGAGTTCCATAAGAATTATACTAAACTATTTGATTAATTGCTCTTACTACTTTATCAACTAACGTAAAACTTCAAAATAAGTACGATCCCCCATCATGCTACTTACGATTCAATTGCATTTCATTCGCCTTGTCGCGTTGATCATCAATACAAACGTGTTTTTTTCTCAAGACAGACGACATTTGCAAAAAGACTTGCATTTATTAATATTTTTAATCAATTTTAATTATTACTTGAAGATGACAGACATACTGTCGAAATATTTTTAAACATTGTTAAACACTGTGCCTTTTCTTTTTTTTAATTAGCGTTCTTTTCTAAGTGCTGAAAACCTTGTAAATGTTACATCAATCATTTTGTTATTATTATCATTATTATTATTATTATTCATATGAAGAAATATATTCTTAAGGTGTGCTATATTTATGGGATAAAGTGCTCAATATCAGAGATAGAGCGTGTGTAAATATAAAAGTGAACATTGAAGTCAACACTCAAAGGCGACAGGCTGTTTCATGCTGGACGCAATCGTCAGGCGGCGAATGCTGAATTTGCATAAATAAGCAAAAACAAGTAAAAATACTCAATCCAAATATGTACATATATATATATATATGTACATATATATATATATATGTACATATACATATATATATATATATATATATATATATATATATATATATATATATATATATATGTACATATATATATATGTACATATATATATATATATATATATATATATATATATATATATATATATATATAACAGTGACAGAACCCAAAGATTGTGAGTTCAATACCCGGTTAAGGGAAATTAACAGAAGATAACTGATAACTGACATCCATTAAACATGGCATGTGGAACTAGAACAGTCTACGCCAGTGAGCCAAATAAAGGGTTCAGTTCGACATTCCAACCACCTGAAGAAGGCCAGAGCTTACAACGGCCGAATCGTTGTAACAAATATGGCGACAAAGATGAGGACAATAGTCCGAATAATGTACATAATACCTCATCTCAGAAAGATGGACATATATATATATATATATATATATATATATATATATATATATATATATATATATATATATATATATATATATATATATATATATACCGAGTGTAACAGCAAAATTCTACAAATCGTGTTACAGCATAATTGTCCATTCACAAAATATTTAATATCTAAAAACCCACTAAACTAATTGAATTTCTTTTTTTCCAGCTTTTCAGATAAGACGTTTAGCTACCTTAACA
>OZ038502.1:95362803-95374465 GCA_964036315.1 Acanthosepion esculentum
TATATATATATATATATTGTTGGGGACCAGAACCTAGATGTATTTTATTTTTTTCAATTATTTGAGCTTTCTCTTCATGTGAATTCATGTCTGTCTGTAGGTAAATAATTTCTAAATGTTTAACGTTAGATTTAGGCTTCTGTGTCTCTGAAGAATAAATGACATTAATGTTCCGACCATTTTCTTTTATCGTTATTAGGATCAGTACAAAAGTCAATGGATGTTACACATGTTCATCATCTTTTTTTTTTCTTTTTTTCTTTAAATTATCATGTTCTACAGGACATTTCACACATCAACCGAAATACTTCCTCCGGGAAATGAACAAAAAAAATCATGTTTTTTATCGTATCCTTTCTCCAAGGAAAGCATTTCTCACCTTAATCTTCTCGAATTCTTGAACGATTTTTAAGTCTGCCATCTTAGTTATGGTGGACAAAAGCAGACACAAAACGGATACCAATTAAGAAGAAGAATTGGTAGGAATAGCGAGCGCCACATATGTGTTAATGTCAAAGAATGGTAAAAAAAAAGAACAAAGGAAGATTCTTAGGAATTTCTTTGAAGTGCCGAAAAAAACAAAAAACAAAATAGAAAGAAAAATTGGTGAGAGTGCATCTAAGGACTGAATTTAATAAAATCTCTATTATTATTATTATTATTATTATTATTATTAATTGCGCTTGTCCGTCCCTTAGTTCGCACGATCGTTGCGCCCTGCCGATATACCTCATAAATAATGGATTGTACGGTTTTGATCGCATGGAAAGATAAAAGACATATCAGAGACGCCAGTTGATTTCAGTGAAAGAAAGAAAGAAAGAAAGAAAGAAGTGTTTAATGTCTCTTGCTAATACCTCACAAATAACGGACTATTTACTTTTGATTGGGTGGGAAGACAAAATGCATACCAAAGACACTACTTGGTTTCAGTGAGAAGATGGAAGAGAGAATGGAAGAAGTGTTTAACGCCTGTTTCAGTGACATGGAAAAAGTTGTCAATTTCAAATCTTTTCATTTGTACTCCCTTACTTCTTGAAATAACGACCAGCATTCATATTTATGATTGGTATTGCAATAGTAAAGTTGTTAGCTCAAATAATTAACGATGCAATAGGGGAATATCTTCGGATGTTTTAATGTCTTAGAACTCACCATGACCTTATTCCATCATTAACTGAATAATTAAGTATATTAAAATAGGAAAACCATGAAATTTTTACAGGTTAGAAGTATCAATAATAAATACGCGAAAATGACGAATTTGGTTTGGTTTATGGCATATCAACCTCAATGGGTTATTTAATGCCAACAAGATTTTTATTGCTGGTAATTTTTTTTTTCAAAAATATATTGCCGGTAATAATGTATTGCTAGTAATTATTTTTCTTCAAAAATTTATTGTTGCTAATAATTTTTTTACAAAATATTTGTGATATTAAAACCTATTTTTACACTTTCATAGTGTTTTGACCTCAGTTTGGGGATTAACTATTTACCCATAGCTGGGACCCTAACAGGTGCTACAACCTCAGGTCAGAGTAAACCTGGGAACACCAGCAATTAAAAGATGGCCCCACACTCCTCAAAACCTCCTGATCAGAGGCCTTGCTGTCGGATGTAGTTTATCGTCTTACCCAGGACGCGGATGTAGTTTATCGTCTTACCCAGGACGTGGATGTAGTTTATCGTCTTAACCCAGGACGTGGATGTAGTTTATCGTCTTAACCCAGGACGTGGATGTAGTTTATCGTCTTGCCCAGGACGTAGATGTAATTTATCGTCTTACCCAGGACGTGGAAATGACGAGAAATTTCAGGTTGTTTGAATTCAAAGTTGTCCTTTCCTTCACCTAGCATGATGGTGGTATATAGAGGCCGTGCGCTGCCCAGACTACATGCCCCACACACACTCGCAGCCGTACCGACAAGACCCAAAGTAATACAGGTCATTACATTTAGGGACGGCTTGGCTGCAGAAGTTGCCGCTACGTTGCCAGTGTTGACAGCCAAACATCTTCGGGGCTCCACTTCGGGTTTTCTGTCTGGATTTACTTAAATGTCCTTTTCCGTGTTTTAGATATGACCGGAAGGCAGAGGATATTTGAAATCATAGTTTTCCTTCCCCTAGATGGATTGCCTTTCTAAGCTGTCGAATTCCATCTACCCGAAGCAGCTGGTTATGAGGCGCCAGTGTTCCGCCTTCACCCATTCGTCTGGACTTAGTTGTCAGACGCTATTTGAGACGCATGCCAAAGAAGCATTTTATAAACAGTGGGATGGCAACTTTTCGAACATAATGTACGTATGTAAGCATTTATATATTTTTTTATTGCAACGAACACTCGTTGCCACTTTTGTATAGTATTAGAGGATAGTGTAGAAATAGTGATCAATTAGATGCCAAGCTAATTCCTATATATACATTTCCTGTGGGGCACCTCGTGGCGATGTAATGGTTAGCAATCTGGTGTTGCTAGAACAATTACGACTGAGTAGTGACTTTGATTCTCACTGGGTTTCCCCTCCTTTCGGCCTTGTGCCACATCTAAGATACGCTTGGGAAATCACTATGTGGGCACCTCGGAGCGGTGTAATGGCTAGCAAGCTTGACTCGTTAGAACAATCACGACAGAGTAGTGAGTTCGATTCTCACTGGTGTCCCATACTTTCGGACTTGTACCACATCTAAGCTACGCTTGGAAATCACGATATACATTTACTTTGCCATCACGTGATCTACTTATTCAAAATGGGATCGCCTGCGTTTTCTCTCTGGTGATCTGTGTTCAAACTCCAGTGTCGGCAGCGACACTTTATTCCTATATGACAACATACATTTCTTATTTTAGAAGCTCCAAAAAAGTTAACGATTTTTTAAACATATAAAACATTAAGTAAACAAAAACAACAGAAAACAAGACAAACTGGATATATTTTCTCATAAATGTATATTTTAAATAGACAAACAATTTGAAATTTGATCATTTTTCCATCAGCGAGCCGACACATGCCTAACTTGTAAAACAGTAAAAGAAAGAAATTTTAGGGGGGGGGGGCTAGGTATGGAAAATATTAGGATTTCTAGGTGAGGCGAGGTAAACATTATTATTATTATTTGATATCCTTCGGCCGGGTGATGATCGATATATCGGAGCTCGTATCCGCAGCTTAGAGACGCAACACTTTCCTCAGCAGATGAACTGTTTCAAGCAGCCCTGCCACCTACGCACTCTCAATTATGTCAGGTATGCCCACGGCGTTCAGTGAGGTAGAAAGATTCTTGGATATAGTCCCGAGTACGCCAACCACAAAAGGAGAAAAGTTGAGCTGCTGCTGCTGCTTCTCCTCTTGCTTCGTACCTCCGATTTGTCCTGCCAGGTTTTGACAGCTCTGGATGCTTGCCTGCTTCGCCCTCACGATGTTCTTATCTCAAGTTACTGCAACGTCTAGCAGCATCCATTCACGGCTTCACTTTTGATCACAAGGTGCTTGCTCTCCAAGCCCTTGTCAGTCAAGATAGTCGTATTCCACATGAGCTTCACTTGAACATTCCCGACATCTGACGATGGTGGATACTCGTGCCACTTCTCTGCGTACTGGAGACTATACTTCTTGTATAGGTCTCAATGTAACCTGGGAGTCTACTTTGTCATGGCGTCGCCTGTACTCTTTTTGGGGCAGCTGAATACAGCCACTGACACTCTGTTGCACACCTTCAGTAACTTTCCCACACAGCCTGTATAAAGGGGAAGACAGATGTTCTATCAACAGATAGAGTACACTTGAGGGAATTTGTTCTTAAGGCCGGCTTTTGCACTGCACAAATCTCCCCCTTTGGTTTCCTTTTCCAGAACCCGTTCCTGAGCCACCTCCAAGATTACAGATCTACCAAATCTTGGGTTTCTTGCGCAAACGCCCAGGGCAAGGGTTTTCCATTCCATGCATTTGTTTTTTCACCAAAAATTATTATTATTATTATTATTATTATTATTATTATTATTATTATTATTATTATTATTATTATCTGTGTTTGTGTCATCTTGCCAGAGTGTGATTTTAAGTTCTTATTTTATGTCCCTTCCGGGGTCTGTGAGTAAAAAAGGCACTGTAGGAGAGTTAACTAAGCACATTTGGAATGTTTTGTTTAGAATTACAAAATCAAATAATTTTCATGTTTTATGGCATTGGAAAACTTATAAATACGCATACATTCTGATGTAACAATATGTGTGGGGGTTTAATTATTATTATTATTATTATTATTATTATTTGATATGATATCACCACCCGGACGAAACACCTGTCTGACGAAATAAGCTTACCAAATCCGACATGGTGTTGAAAGTTTAAACACCTTTTGTTAATAACATGAGATTCGGATTCAAAAAATATTAGTATAAATTAATAATTAATTAATAATAAACTAAATCCAATTAGTATGACTTTCTGTTTTCCTGTTTCAGTAATAATCATTTTTACGTTTGTCAAAAATTACTTGACGTGATTTTAATCAAATCGAACTCTTAGGAATTTTTACTTAAGTAACATACATTGCAGAACTGTTTTCGTTTTTCATCTTTTTAAAGTGTGACATTGTCACATTATGTGCGGCTACCGACTATTTACTTAGTAATTACGGTTGTTGCTCCCTACCGGGTTCATTCATTGTACCGTCTCCACGACTGTCTTCAGGCCAATACACCAAAATCGTATTGTCTGTTTCTTTCTGAAAGTCAAATCAGACGTCTTTTCACCAAGAGAACGGTTTTCTTGCAGCAACACAACGCATATGATCTGAATTGACTACTTTTATTGTCTGAAGTCAGGAAATTTTGCCGATTAATTGACAGTGACGGAGAGGGTATTGTGTGAGAGAAACTCCCTTATCCTTTTACCGACCCAACGAGACGAAGATTTTCACTTAAGAATTTTGGATGAAAAACTCATCTCGCGTTCTGGCTAGTTTCTAATACGTCACTTCACCGTTCATTGAAAAGTCAGTGCCACATCTTAGTTCATTGTCCCTTTTTGCGGTACTTGCGACCGTCAAATAAAATATATCGTATTTCAGAAAGAAAATATATTTCCAACAACCCGTGTAGACGTTTATTTGTTTTTGTTTTTAAAATATATTTTTTACTAATCCTTAACCTATTCTCCGCTATTTTACACACACAATATTACAAAGGTTTGTTCTACTTTAATCAAACAAGATTAACTTGAAAATTTCCACTAAGATTTTGTCAATATGGCAGGTCATTTCTCTGAGTGCTATAATCCTTTATGGCGGCCATGGTCCTCTACAGCTTCCTATATTTTTTGCTCTCGGTATTATTTTCTCCTGGTTGGTGTAACTGTTAGCGGCGGAGAACCAAATTCAAATTTAAAGTAAGACAACTTCGGTTTACTTAGTGTTAGGAGTAGATTGGTTCGCCTATCGCCCGATTCACACTCCTTCCCCGTTTTTGACCAGGAGTAGAGATTTATTCCTAGTTTTATGCTTAGGGTTGGGATCGCGGTTACTTCTAAAGTTTTCTCGTTTTCTTTTCACTCCAAGTAACTTCTTGCATCTTAGTGGCATTATTACATTGCTTGGCGTGAAATGATTTTTTAAAAAAACTATGCCTTCGGAAAAGGTGCGAACACACTTCACAATTGGCGTCATGAGATATTTAGAAATCTTTTCTGTATACAGGCACGTCGTGATAGTGTGAAGAAGAAAAAGTGCAAAAGAAAAGAAATGAAAAAAGAAAAGAACTGAATGAACACCAAAGGAAACTATATCTGTCTCATATAGTAAAGTTTGTTTGATTGATCTTGTTTAGCGGCATATCAACATATCTATGGGTTATTTAATGCCGAAATCTAAATATTTTGAACACAATTATATGCCCTCGACTGCAGATGAAATGTATTGTGAGCCATTCTGCTATAAAATGTATTGTTGGACATTTTACTATAAAAAACTATCGTTGGTCATTTTACTATAACAATGTTTTGTGAGTCATTTTACTATAAAAATGTATTGTTGGTCATTTTACTATAAAAAGTATCGTTGGTCATTTTACTATAAAAATGTTTTGTTTGTCATTTTACTATGAAAATCTATTGTTGGACATTTTACTATAAATATGTTGCTCATTTTAATATAAAATTGTATTGTTGGTCATATTACTATAAAAATGTGTTATTAGTCGTTTTTATATAAAATATACTGCCGTTATTTTACTATAACAATGTTTTTTTATTCTTTCATAATTTTTTGTTTTTGCTCGGGGGTTAACTTTTTGCCCATTGCTGGGATCATACCAGGTGCTACCACCCGGGGCATGGTGGACCAGGGAACAACAGTTATTTAGAGGTGGTTTCACATTCCCGAAAACCTCCAATACCCCGAACAGACGCCTTGCTGCCGGATGTAGTTTATTTTCATTCCTGGAACTAATAAAAGAGGTCGACGAATTAAAAAAAAAAAAGAAGGAAAGAGAGAAATAGATCCATGGGTGTACATTTGGCCCAAAATCTAACACTTAAATTTTGGTTAATCTTTGGTAAAAAATATTTGATCCTTTATGAGACGCGCATTCATTGTCTGGCGTTTTTAGTCAACTTTTAATATACAGGGAGCACTGCATAAATGGTCGTCTAAATGAAACAAAAATGATACATCTCATTTTTATATATTTATCAAAATCGCATAAAGTTATCTTGAAATATTAAAGAGTAAATTTATTCAATGAAATAGCCTTTGGCTTCAAACACGGCCTCTAATCGACTTGGGAATCTCCTGCAGCTATTAAGGACGGTGTCTTTTTGTTAAATTAGTGAATGCTGCCATAATCGTTGTCTTCAGTTCATCTTTGGTGTTACAATGAGTTTTTTTTTCGCTCAACTGCGCCCCCCCAAAAAATAATCAAGGGGGTAGTTGTCTGGAGAATTCGGGGACCAAATATAAGTAGTAATGTGGTCGCAGAAATTGTCTGACAGCCATGACTGGGTTCCCCTGCTTGTGTGGCATGGTGCAGAGTCTTTTTGCCAGACATAGAGTTTTCAGCAGCCACCCTCTTGACCCACGGCAGCACTACTTCGTCAAGGCACTTCATGTAGGTCTCCGTGTTGAGTCTGGGGCCCTGTGGGAAGATGAAGATGAATGAAGGCATAACGTTGCCATCACTAGTGATCACTCCAAACACCTTTGCAATCACCCTTAGATTCATCCAACTCTTTTCAAATTCTCTGCACTGTCCTCAGATTGACATCCAAACACTGAAATGTTTGTATTGAAGCTTCCAGCGCGAATGCCAAGCAGTACAACCAGCCGTTTCCAAATTTCTGGTCGAATGAATTGCATCATCGTGCTCTTTTTCTCATAGACGGGGCCCAACTAACCCTTCTATACTGTGCAGTCGACAAAATCAAAAACACACAACGCGCATGCGTGAAATTAAAAATATAAAAGGCGTCAATTTACCCATCGCACGCTGTAGAGACTTCCACAAAAACGTGTTTAAAATTAACTTTCTTGATGTTTTTAGTTTAGTTTTAATTTCAAGTGAATAGATTAAATTCAATAATTCCAATGATCAAAATACGTTGCTGTATTTCAAAAACTAATTTAAATTGACTGGAAGGAGGTTTATTTTGCTAAAATAGCTTATTAGTACCCTTTTTTAGTCGTCTTTCATTGCAATGTAATTCTCTTTCTTAAAAAATCTTCCAAAAATTAAATATACTTTTCTGAAACCTTATTTTAGGAGTATTAGCTGATTTAAAGTTTAATTAATCTGATTTTAAACAAATATTTTTACTTTAAGTTCAATGCATCTCAGAAATGCAGTTTTTAACCAAAGAGTAACTGTGTTTTAAACCTACGGTAGCCGTATTTACGTGTTTGACAAGGTGATGATAGATCTAATTTTGTTCTACGGAGACTTTATTTGTAAAACGTAATTGAAGAAAATGACTTGAGAACCATTTTATTTCATTATGACGTACTCGGTAATCTTAAGATTTTAAGAAAGTATTCTCCTTAAACTAATGTTTTATTGAGTTTTAGAAATTTGGGCATTAAATTTACTATAGTCATCGCTCTTATGTTCTGATAATGCCGTGTATCGTCACCCGTACTTACAAAAAATGTCACGTTTATAAACTAATTAAAAAAATTATAATTATTTTGAAAATTAAAATTCTTTTAATTTGGTTGATCTTTGGTGAATATATTTATTCCTTTGTAAATAAGACCGTCTTCACTGTTTGTCGTTTTAGTCAAACTTTAATATATACCATTTTAGCATAGCAAATGTTTGTTGTTTTTTTTAGAAACTACCCAAGGGCGTTTAATAAGGTACGGCACGAAGAACTACTTGAAATACTAGAAAAGCTTGATTTACAATATTCGAATATAACCCTAACCGGAAACAATCAGCCTGCGTGCGAATAAAGAGAATGAGTCCATAACGAATACACAAAAAATAGAAGGGGAGTAAAAGATACGGATGCGTTTTTCAGCGGATTATTCAACCTATACAACCTGAATTTGTACAGGGAAACAATCATAAGAAATTTATTATCGGTGGGTATAAGAAAAGCGAGAAGAAAGGACTATTAATTGTAAGAAAACAGAATCCATGTTGATCAGCAAGCGAGACTGCTCAATATTTGAACGACTTACTGGAGACGTCTAAATCAAACATGGAAATTTAACTGTACGGTTAGTGTAGTAACAAGCAGCGGAAAATGAAACACAGAAATCGGAAGGTGCATAGGGATAGAGAAAGATGTCTTTCCGAAACTGGACAGGGTATTAAGAAAGAAGAAAATGTCCCAAAAAAGAGTACTGGACTACGAGGTAATTTCTAATGTTCTATATGACAGTGAAGTCTGAATAATTTCTTCAAAGATGAAAAGACTTGAAACAACGCAGTTGCGGTTCTCCCGATAATGCTAAGAATACCGTGAATAGAACATGTGAGCAACGAGGAAGTTATAATGAAAATAAAAATTACAAAAGGAAACTGGTAGTTACTATCAGAAACAAAAGAGCTGAAATTTCTGAGGCACATAATGAGAAAAGTCTGAAAAATGTAGCATTCACAATACGTACAAGAGAAGCAAACTCGTAACTTGACGAGTTTATGTGAATGGCTGGCGGAGCAAAGATAAAGAGTGATAGTCAATGATAAAATGTTACTTAGAGCAGAAAAGAAGTCGTGGATAGCCATGATCATCAAGCTCATAACGCATAGAAAAAGAGTCTCGCATTCCAGTGTAGTTATTCCACTTTCAAATTTTACAACAAAAAAATTAATATGGAATGTGAATAATACGTCTAATTGATCAAAATTCACAAAGATCTGTTACAAAAGATAAGTAAAATTGATTTATTTGGGAAGGATATTAGAATAATCCAGAACTTATAATGAGAGCAAACCGCCTGCATACGAATAGAAATTGAATTCACTAAATATACGAAAACAGAAAGGGGTCTAAGACAAGGATGGGTCTTCTCACCGGACTTATTTAACCTATACAGTGAGACGATTCTGAGATAATTAAAAGTCCTAGCAGGATGTATTATAGGTAGCTTAAAACCTTAACAAGATAATCACGTGATACGGTGTTGATAGGAGACAGAGAAAGGAAAATACAGGAACTCCTACAGAATCTAGTAAAAGTGAGAAGGACTAAAAAACCAATTCTTAGAACATAGTATGTATGTGTTATGGTTCAGGTTCCTTGACCCACGGTGATAGTCCAAGGTAGAACAATGAAGAAATAATTCGAACACAGGTATGGAATAACACAGATATATTACAAACAGAATATGTACAAAGAAGTAGAAGGTTAGGTTAGAGAGAACTATGTTGTCTCGAAGTATCACTATTCCAATGTCTTACAGTAATCCCCCCCCCTCTCTCCCCTCTCTCCTCTCTCTCTCTTCTCTCTTCTTCTCTCTCTCTCTCTCTCTCTCTCTCTCTCTCTCTCTCTCTCTCTCTCTCTCTCTCTCTCTCTCTCTCTCTCTCTCTCTCTCTCTCTCTCTCTCTCTCTCTCTCTCTCTCTCTCTCTCTCTCTCTCTCTCTCTTCTCTCTCTCTCTCTCTCTCTTCTCTCTCTCTCTCTCTCTCTCTCTCTCTCTCTCTCTCCTCTCTCTTTCTTTCTCTCTCTCTCTCTCTCTCTCTCTCTCTCTCTCTCTCTCTCTCTCTCTCTCTCTCTCTCTCTCTCTCTCTCTCTCTCTCTCTCTCTTTAATTGGCGCTCCAGATGAATTAACTCCCTTGTTTTATAACGACAGTTGCTATGGCTGCTAACATGACGTCACTACTATTCACTATTTGAAGCAAAGCGCGCCAAATTTACCTTTTCAGTTTCTCTCCTTTTTTTTCTTCCTTTTCTCGTAATTTTGTTTGTGTCTAATTTATTTTGTCGAAGACCTGCTAACTGTGGATTGCTTGCATTTTATGAAATGAGTGGATTTTACTCTGACCGTTACAGATGAACAGCGTTTTATTTTTTACAGTAAAGGTAGGCAATTTCTTACATATATATTTTTAAATATGGCTGAAACTGAAATCGACAAAGCTGTCAGTATCTTTCGAATCCGTCAGGATACTGCAGACTAACATCTACCTTCTCACAGTATTTCATCTCTGTTCAATTTCTTTTTTTCTATTTATAAAAAAAAATAATTATCTTCCAAATTTTGTTTTGCGAGACATGCAATCCTGTAAAAAATCTCGTGTTATTGCACTTTCGCCCACCCACCATGTTTACGTACACATTTTCCAAATCCTGATGAGAATAAGTTTGTTCCCTACAACGGCTATTGCAAGCAGTGCAGTCCATACGGCACCAGTCAATGCAATTATCAATACTATTGTAAAACTGTTCTCCAACCTTCAAAAACCTGTTGATTGGGAAGGCGTTGAACACCAGCCATAATATTTGGTTTGAAATAAACAGTGAATTAAAGTAAAGTGAAGTGATGAGTGTAAGCAGTGCAAAAAGGATAAAATATTTCTTGGGGGAAAAATTACATCGTGACGAAATATTACAACAAGGCGAGGGGGGGGCGAAAATGTAATAGCGCCAATTTTCTTTGTCGAGATAACCAAGTTCAGGGTTCAGAGATTTATATCTCTCTTTAACCCTTTGGCACAAAAAACTAACACAAACAGCGTCAACCGGATATCCGTTTGTCGTGCTGAAAACTGTTAGACTACCTTTCGGTTTTTTAGACATTAAATCTTATCATTTAAAACAAAGAAGCCCGCTTCTTAGACCCTTAATAAAAATTTAAAAAATGAGTAACTTGAAATAAACAATTAAACAGTTGGAATATCTTTCACAAAAATAGTTTCATTATGTCCGCTATTTCATCTATAATCATGCCAAGGTTAACAATGACCGTAACAGCCTTTTGCTGCCACGTCGCTAGACAACAAGTTATGTCGCATAGTTTACAAAAATGTTCACTCACTCTCTTCAATCTCAACTCTCATTACATGTCATTGACGAGACATTTTGCCAAGATATTCTGGCATTTGTTGAGAGCACAGGGAGAAGCGGGTTTATGCCTCTCTTAAGAACCCAACTACTAAACAGTTAGGGGATACTGTTCATCACGCACCAAATTTGTACCGATCTAGTTTATATTTTTAATTG
>OZ038502.1:95374665-95382165 GCA_964036315.1 Acanthosepion esculentum
TGATATTGAGCACTTTATCCCATAAATATAGCAGACTTTAAGACTATATTTCTTCACATATATATATATATATATATATATATATATATATAGTCATCCACAGACTGTTTCGTTGTATCACAGCTCATCAGTGTGGCTAGATGTCCGGTTGCCTCTAGCTAGGATCGAAACCCGAGTTAGTGGTAGAATCCCCGACTGACGGGGATTCTACCACTAAGCCGGCAGGGATGAAGGTGAATTTAAGCATATTTATTTTTAGATAAATACACAGTGACTGAGATAACTCGATTCGATTTACCGAAGAGTCTTGCATTATTAGCCGTAATAGTCACTGTTTGCAAACCCACACTTCCTCCCCAGAGACCTCAACCGGAATATATTTTTCAGGAGCATATATATATATATATGTGTATATATATATATATAGCCTTCTTTCTCTCTCTATCTGTCTTTCCATTTCTCATATAGACATATTTTCCTTATCCCAACCATTAGCTAAAGGAAGAAACGAAAGTGTCAAGCGAATATTTCACTATTTCCAGACGTTATCTCTCCGGCAACATTATTGGCAACATCAACCTCGACTTAGGTAATGCTATTAACTCAACTGGCTCCGATCCTTGCGTTATGGGCTTGAGGCCAGATTTTCCACGCACTTAAGATTCCTCGGGTCACTGCTCCTACACAAGGGCACCAGATCACGATTTTTGGCAAAGATTGTAACGGAAGATTTATACAAAGTTTTCATATTTACTTTTTATTAATAAAAATTCCTTTGGGTGTGATTCTTGCAAGTCATATGATATATCATATATGGAATAGAAGCGCGTCTCTACAAGTGTTAGTTCTTTACGTCACTATAGATTCGGAGAAAGAACACGATTCGTGACATTCGTTTTTCGATACATTTCAATGCAATTATTTAGGCCGACAGTAAAGACCTGAATTGTCTCCTACGATCACTGAAGTTAAGCAATCACGAACCTGGTCATTATATATATGGGTGACCGCTTGGGAATAACAGATGCTATAAAACTGAATGTATTGGTAGTGTAATGTATAATGGTACGGAATTGTTAATCGAAATGCAGAGTTCCAATTCCAGTCGGATTTGTTATATTTAATTACGTACAAATACCCTTGGGAAAGGTATGAATCCACCTCTTCTCCGACTGTCCTGGGTATGACGATTAACTACGTCCCCGTCCTAGGTAAGACGATAAACTATGTCCAACAGCAAGGCCTCTGATCAGGAAGTTTTTAGGAGCGTGGAACCACCTCTTAATTGCTGGCGTTCCCAGGTTCACCCTGACCCGGGGTGGTAGCACCTGTTAGAGTACCAGCTATGGGCAAATAGTTGACACCCAAACTTGTGTAAAAATAGGTTTCAATACCATAAGTACTTTGTAATAAAAAAAAAATATTACCAGCAATAATTTTCGAAGGAAAAATTATCAGCAATACTTAAAAAAAAAAATTAAAAAAATAAAAAAAAGTAATTGCTAGCAATACAAACAACTATACATTCTTTGAAAAAAATATGACCAGCTATAGATTTCTTCAAGGAAAAATATTCCCGGAAATAGATTTTTGAAAAACATATCTGTAATAAAAATGTCGGCATTAAATAACCCATTGAGGTTGATATACGTGAACCAAACCAAACCTCTTCTCCGACATCTTAATGGGTTAATTTGTAGGACCTATATCAATAAATCTATATTCCCCCCTCCTAAATTCTTACAATCTAAAAATGTTTTTAGCTTTAAATATCCTGGACAAGGTTAAGCCGTAAAAAAAATGTCAATCTACACCATTTACATTATTCGGACTATTGTCCTCATCTTTGTCGCCATGTTTATTACAACGTTTCGGCCGTTGTACGCTCCGGCCTTCTTCAGGTGGTTGGAATGTCGAACTGAACCCTTTATTTCGCTCACTGGTGTAGACTGTTCTAGTTCCACGTGCCATGTCTAATGGATGTCGGTTATCTCCTGTTAATTATCTTAAAGTTCTCCACCGACACATGGCACAGTCGATAAAGGCGTTAGTTAGATCCAGTGATAGGACCCCAATAGTGGGAGTTCAATACCTGTTTAAGGCGGTGGAGATCTTTGAGAGGGGAATTAACAGAAGATAACTAACATCGATTAGACATGGCACGTGGAACTAGAACAGTCTACACCAGTGAGCGAAATAAAGGGTTCAGTTCGACATTCCAACCACCTGAAGAAGGCCGGAGCGTACAATGGCCGAAACGTTGTGATAAATATGGCGACAAAGATAAGGACAATAGTCCGAATAATGTAGGTAGTGGACATAATACCTCATCTCAGAAATATACAGAAATGTCAATCTATGTCTGGAAGACTGATTAACGCAAATCAGTTGCCCTACCGATTTAACTACAGCTCCCCTTTCGGTTGTTAGATTAAATAACTATGCATACATTTTCTCCCCGCCCTAGGTATGACAAAAAACTACATCCGCGTCCTAGGTTAGACGTTAAAATGCATCTGACAGCAAGATCTGGGATCAGGTGGTTTTGAGGAGGTTTCTTAATTGATGTTGTTCCCAGGTCCCCCTTACTCGGGGTGGTAGCACCTGTTGGGGCCCCAGCTATGGGTAAGTAGTTAACTCCAAGCGCTATAAAAGTTTTAATACCAGCAATACATTTTTGTAAAATATTATTACCAGCAATACTTTTTTTTGAAAAAATATAAGCAATACATTTTTGAAAAAAAAATGTTACCAGCAATAAAAATCTTTTCGGTATTAAATATCGCATTGAGGTTGATATGCCGTAAAACAAACCAAACCAAACCATTTTCTCCTATTTGCTCTACCAGTCCAGGGTAAGACTATAAGCTGCCGCTAACAGCAAAGCCTCTGATCAGGTTTTGAGGAACGTAGAAACACCTCTTAATTGCTGGTGTTCCCAGATCCACCCTGACCCGAGGTGGTAGCACCTGTTAGGGTCCCAGCTATGGGCAAATAATTAACCCTCAACCTGGGGTCAAAAGACTATGAAAGTGTAAAAATAGGTTTTAATATCAGAAATACTTTGTAAAAATAAATATTACTAGCAATACATTTTTTTTAATATATTACTAGCAATACATTTTTTTAAATATATTACTAGCAATACATTTAAAAAAAATATATATTACTAGCAATACATTTAAAAAAAAATATATATTACTAGCAATACATTTAAAAAAAAATATATATTACTAGCAATACATTTAAAAAAAAAATATATATTACTAGCAATACATTTAAAAAAAAATATATATTACTAGCAATACATTTTAAAAAAAAATATATTACTAGCAATACATTTAAAAAAAAAATATATATTACTAGCAATACATTTTAAAAAAAATATATATTACTAGCAATACATTTAAAAAAAAATATATATTACTAGCAATACATTTAAAAAAAAATATATATTACTAGCAATACATTTAAAAAAAAATATATATTACTAGCAATACATTTAAAAAAAAATATATATTACTAGCAATACATTTTAAAAAAAAAATATATTACTAGCAATACATTTAAAAAAAAATATATATTACTAGCAATACATTTAAAAAAAAAATATATTACTAGCAATACATTTAAAAAAAAAATATATTACTAGCAATACATTTAAAAAAAAATATATTACTAGCAATACATTTTTTTAAATATATATTACTAGCAATACATTTTTTTAAATATATTACTAGCAATACATTTAAAAACAAATATTACTAGCTATATATTTTAGTAAAAAAAACATTACCAGAAATAGATTTTTGGAAAAAAAATATTACCAACAATGAAAAATTTGTCGACATTGAGGTTGATATGCCATAAAACAAACCAAACCAAAACCATTTTCTATTTGCTCTGCAGCAGATTTGTTTTTCATACACGATAGCATTAGTAATATCTTGCTTTTTTTATATACTAGTATACATGTTGTCAAATAAATGACTGTTATATTGCAATACATTCATCTGAGAAATCCAAACTGAGGTTTAATTTGCCAAATCTATTTCCACTACGCCACCCATCTCTGTAGTGATCTTTTCTGGTAATGGAGAAAGATGACACATAAATTCTGACAGCAATATCATTTTATCATTAGGACAAATCGACTTCGGACAAATATTTAGATGGATGGTTCATGACAGTCACAGACAAACGTCCACTTGCGTCAGCTACTTGGAGTAACACTCAGCTCTGTGCTAGTGACGTAAGCATGCAGATTACCGATTCCACAGTAAAAGAATTTACAGAGAATCAATGTTGATATCATTAACTCTTTGAACAATAGCTGTTTAGTTCAGTATGATGCCAAACATAACTTTCTTTATCCTTAATTCAGCTGTAATTTCATTTTTAAGAGACTTTAAAAGACTTTAAATGTTATTCTAAGAGTTTTTTGGATGGGTTGGGGGCATGGAATATGTTACTTTCATTGTTACCAGAATATCCATTCTACACTCTTTTATTCTGTAAAGAAAGAGCGGTTTCTCTTGAGAGCTTGATAAACTAAATACCGTAATTCCTCGTGTATAATACGCACCCCTAAAATTGTGCTGAAAGTGTGAGAAAATGTTTCTACTCACGCATAATACGCACACCTTGTTTGGTAATCAAACCCTATAAATTGTCCCTCTCCAATTTCATTACGACCAGCTTTTCCTTCTCTTATCGATGCTGTAACTTAAAAAATTTATCAATTTCCAATCATTCTAAAAGGAAACGGAAATACCTATATTGTGCCTACTGCGCAGACTAATTGACCTTTTTTGTTCGATAAAATGTGCAATCTACCGGTTGTGTATGTAGTTTTTCACAAAAATGGTTTTAAACATAGAATAATATTATTCTAATTTAGTTTTATGATAATTCTTATTTTATTTGACTTTTGTAAGTATTGATAGGTACATATGATTGTATTTGACATCCTTATGGGGTCAGACAGTACTTTCTGTATTCTGTTGAGGATTCTTGTTATAAACTCGATGTATTATGTGAAATTATTCAAATCTCCAAATTCTAATAAAAAATTCTTGGCCGAGTCAGTCTTTTTAGGCTTACTACTATCCATTCATTACTTCCTTCTTTCTCCGTCCTTTCCATACCCTCTATCTATATGACTTTTTAAAAACTTGAACATCTGTCACTTCTCTTTTTCCCCTCCTACTTTCTTCTCTACGTTTTTTTTCTCTTGCTTTCCCTTCCCCATCTCAATCTAATATATCAGTCCGGGGAATTGTCTCCAATTACTAAGATATATATAAATATTCACAAAATAAATTGTAATCGAAATGAATCTTTAAGGTTTTCTTCTTGATTATTATTATGCTCTGTACTATACATTGAACTCTCCTTGGAATTATATAACCAATTTGTGACTGGTGTGTGTATATATATATATATATATATATATATATATATATATATATATATATATATTAGTTTTAAGGTGTGCTATATTTATGGGATAAAGTGCTCAATATCAGATAGCGTATGTAAATATAGAAGTGAACGTTGAAGCCAACACTCAGAGGCGACAGGTTGTTTCATGATGGACGCCTGATGATTGCGTCCAGCATAAAACAGCCTGTCGCCTCTGAGTGTTGGCTTCAACGTTCACGTGTGTGTGTGTGTGTGTGTGTATATATATATATATATATATATATATATATATATATATATATATATAATGTGTACATTCTTTTGGCTTTGATTCGAAGAACTCACAAATGTCAGTTTTAACCTCTTCCTGTGTTACAAAAGCTGTTTCTTCCAAATGATTCTGTAAGCTACGAAACAAATGGTAGTCTGAAGGAGCAAGGTCCGGAGAATAAGGTGGATGAGGAATTTTTTCCCAACCAAGTTCTTCGATCTTTTGTGACGTGATTCTTACTGTGTGTGATCGTGCATTGTCCTGATGAAACATCACCCGTTTTCGATTCACTACACCAGATCTTTTTTCCTCAGAGCTTGGTTCAAACGCTCTAAATGCTGACAGTATATTTGAGCATTAATTGTTGCATTAGGTGGTAAGAATTCAAAGTGGATTATTCCTTGGCAATCCCACCAGATTGAAAGAACCTTTTGCCCATGAAGTTCCCTTCTCGGCTGTGGCTGGGGTCCTTCCCCTTTACAAAGCCACTGTCTACGACGCTTAACATTTCTATAAAAGATCCAATTTTCGTCGCCAGTCACAAGTCTATCCAAAAAAGGTGAAACAAGTTGGCGAGAATGGAGAGAAGAGCAGATGTCAACTCGGGATTTGAGGTTGTTTTCAGACAATTCATGAGAAAAGTTATTAAACATGACGATGAACAGTTGTATGGTTTGAACTGAGAACCACTGCCAATTCCTCAACGGGATTTTCTTCAAGGGCTGCTTCAAAAAGCTTTTCATCAAACTCGACTGTACGTCCGGTTCGATCTTCATCTTCAAGGGTGAAATCTCAACCTCTGAATTTTGTAAACCATCTTCTGCAAGTTCTTTCATTCACACATTACTCTCCATAAACTGAGTGAATGTTTCTAGCCGCTTCGGCTGCTGAGTTTCCTTTCTTGGACTCATAAAGCATTATGTGCCTCAAATGATTCTTGGGTACTTCCATGTTAGCAGGGTTTTACTCAAACAAAATTTAATCTTATTGTTCTCTGAAATAAAATTTCAGTTTAAATGCATCTAACCATAAAAATAATGTTCAGCTCCATTAGACATTATAAAATACTCTTTACATTTCGTTCATTTTAACAAAAAGTTAATTCGGACAGAACTTATCAGATGACCTAATATATATATATATAATGTATACACGCATATATATATAATGTATACACGCATATATATATAATGTATACACGCATATATATATAATGTATACACGCATATATATATAAAATGTATACACGTATATATATATATATATATATAAAATGTATACACGTATATATATATATATATATATAAAATGTATACACGTATATATATATATATATATATATATATATATAAAATGTATACACGTATATATATATATATATATATATATATAAAATGTATACACATATATATATATATATATAAAATGTATACACGTATATATATATATATATATATATAAAATGTATACACGTATATATATATATATATATATAAAATGTATACACGTATATATATATATATATATATATATAAAATGTATGCACGTATATATATATATATAAAATGTATACACGTATATATATATAAAATGTATACACGTATATATATATATATAAAATGTATACACGTATATATATATATATATAATGTATACACGTATATATATATATATATAATGTATACACGTATATATATATATATAATGTATACACGTATATATATATATATATATATATAATGTATACACGTGTATATATATATATATATAATGTATACACGTGTATATATATATATATATATATA
>OZ038502.1:95392165-95404665 GCA_964036315.1 Acanthosepion esculentum
TTCAGCAATCGAGATTTCTCATTGGCTCAGACCCTTAGAACTGTAACAAGTTCACTCGAAAATGTCTTTTCGCGCCCAGCGCTCTGGAGCCTATTTTCATGACCAAAACTCTATAAATAGAAGAATCTGAATTGACTCAAACAGTCAGACTTTCACCCCTGGATAGATGCCAAACTAATCCAAGCAAGTCAAAACCTTCACCAACTACACTTTTACCGAACAAACTACTCTGACTCAGCAAACAACAACCACGCTCTCTCAGGAACAATTTCTAGCAATTACTTACAAACTTAAAAAGTGATATTTACTCACTACTAAATAAGTATTTGTAAACAATCAATCAAACATCCAAACAACTAAGGGTACACAACTCCTACCAATTTTGAACAATAACTCAAATAAACTTACGCAAACACAGTGTAAATGCTGGTTGTTTTGAAAAGGTTGGTGTGGCTGTGTGTTGAATAGCATTTAACAATTATACATTTTTGTATCAAGGAAAAACAATGGAAAACCGATTTTTGTTTCAACGATAAAATATATATTAAAATCAACAAATACAAAACATTTTTTGTAATGTGTGAAACAATATGAAAGAAAAAGTAGTTTCCCTTTATCTGTTAGCTGAAAGATTAAATGTAATAAAACAAGTTTTCTGAATAAGAATGTTCAAAGTTCAGTATTAGATAGAATGATGTTTTCAGAAGAACATGTAGTAATTCAGTTGTGGATTAGATATAACTAACAGAGCTGTTGCAACTTGGCTTGTTACATAGAACTGATGGTGAATGATATTTAAGTTCTCTGTGTGCGCGCAGTGAGTAGAGTGAATAGTCTGTGTAGACGCGTTGCTGAGTTCTACTGAGTTCTGCTTCTACTGTCTATTTTTGGAACGACTCCTGGTTTATATTACTATCGGTAGGCTTCCAGGACAACAGCGGGAGAAATTTCGAGAGAACACAAAAAATATCTGATTGGATGAAAAATTACCCAATCCGTGATTTTATAACAAAAGCATGTTTGTGAATTAACAGTAGGAAAAATTCACTGTGGTGAATGCGATCAGTAAATTGTCCTATGATAGTTAGTATTTATTATTTGACCAATCACAGTTGAGAAAAATATCGGCGTGGCAAACATAGTAGTAATCACTACAACAGTATTGATTGAACTCGCACAAAGGAGATTTTCGTACATAACCAAATACTTAGTTTAATTTTACGAACAAATCTTAATAACAACTTCACACACACTGAAACTTCACAAAAATACTCTACACAATCTAATTCAACCATCCTCATTTATCCAAAAACATTCAACCAAATTGCATGTCAATTGTATATAAATCTATGTTATTGTTACACTTTTAATTATGTTTGTCTTCACTCTGAATTTTCTTGCATGATTTGTTTTCAATATTCCTTTTATCTCTTAATTTGTTGTGGACGAATGTTTAAGAACACCGACATCATAAATCCTTCTGATAACTAAAAATACATTCACCAGTCTGTAACAAGATAACTACCGTATTCTTAATGTTGAAATTCTTAAATAAAGGATTTAAAAACAGTTTGCTTGACTCTGAACTGATTTCTTCATTACAAATCCTATATTATTTACATACACTTTGAACACACTAAACCAAAGACACTTTTTACTCGACATAAAAATTCATTTTTGTGTATGAAACATCAACATTAAATTCTGCAATCAATATAAATTCCCCGAGTCATTTCATCATTCAACTTTGTATATTGTAATATAAAAACTTTATTTAAAAATATTGTCTGATATTTGTGGTGTTTGACAGCCTTGTGCCATACAAGTATATTAAAATGTTTGTGGAGATGTTTTCGTTCACCCAACAACAAAAAAATCTGATCTACATTTTATTTAAACAAACCGATGTCCCTTGGTTTTATTTATTTTTAATTTGACAAGATGACAAAATTCACAGATAATGTGGGAAAATGTTTTACTGTATTTTCTACATTTTGCTAGCTATACTGTTATATTACCTAGTAATCTCCCTTAATAGAACTCTCCAGAAGTAGGAGCGATTAACTCCCTTAGTTGCTAATAATAACTAACCTTTTCTTTTTCCTACTGTTAACCGTCATGGAATAAACACGTGTATAGCCTCGCTTTTCGTCTCGTCTCTGTGCCATAAAAAATCCCCCCCCTGTATCGTTAAATGTTTGAGCTTAACAACTTTTTAAAAATATCGCAATGACAATCATGAGTTTGAAATGAGATCATTAGTTATATAAGAGTAGAAATGAAGATTCAACATGGTTTCTTAGTTTACTCAAGCAGACGTCAAAAGCGTGACAGCTTTATCGCTTCCTCTATCTCACCTTTCTTTTTCATGTATGCCGCCTTCTCGCTGAAACATAAAAGCCCTTTTAATTTTCTTCCGTCTTTTCTCGCAATCAAAACTAAATGGTCCGTTACTTATTTGATATAATGTCAAGGCGGGATAATTAGTGGGGGAAAACAAGCAGAGTTGTCATGATTTAATCGCAGTCTTAAACTGCACCTCGGTGCATCTGTTATGATCAACTGCTCACTGTTAAGCACATCCTAATAAGAAACAAATAATACCAGAAAACGTCCAGTAAATACTATGATGTAAAAAAAACTTACCATGCTTTTCAAAAGTGTATCTGTTTCTCAAATTATAGGCTACATGGAAGAAGTAGGCTGCTTTTTCAGCACTTATGGAAGAAAGCACTATACATTTTATTATCGATAAAATATATACAATGTAACCCGGATATAAGAGACCCGGATATAAGAGAAACCTGGATATAAGAGATTTTCTCTGGTCCCAAATTAGAGCCATACTTACCTAAACAAAATAGACCAAACCCGCATATAAGAGAAACCCGGATATAAGATACTTCTTCTCCGGTCCCGACAACTCTCTTATATCCGGGTTACACTGTAAAAAAAAAAACGTATGCTTGTCTTGTGTAGTATTATATGCAAAACAGACAAGTATAAATAGAGAACAACTGGCGAACATATGGTGGCTATGCCTAGCAAACCCGGTTGCTATTCAGGACACGGAAAACTGTATTACGACTACTACTACGCATAGAGAGATGCAAAACATAACACCCTGAAAATATAAAATTGACTACAAAGCATCCGTAATTAAAACCATTAAGTTGCATACAAAATATTTGGATTTCGGCATGAAGGTTGTCAAGCCGCTAAGCAATATAAACCAGCTGTTTCAGCATCATTGACTCATATTGGTTGAAGTGCTGGTAAAATAATCAATTACGCAAAGTCTCTAAATACCTAACGCAAAGTCTCTAAATACCTAACGCAAAGTCTCTAAATACCTAACGCAAAAGGCTTAAGTATATGACAAATTCTTCGTGTCAAATTTTCAACAAAAACAAACAATAAATCTAATAAAGTCTTAATAAATCCTTTATTGACACAAGGATGACAGCTTTATGGGTTACTTTGCGTTTTAGCACCGACGCTCAGTTCACATTAAAAATTTCCAGAATACTTACGTTTATGTGTAATTATACATGCTTCATTCGAATCTGGCTTCATAAATTTGATAAAATCTACCATTTTGGAGTTATCGACAGTAAAAGTTCGGATTCATTCGCCTCGTTGGCGGCAGGCGTTATTTGCAGACTTTCTTCTGCGGAAAGCTAAGCGCGGAAGAAAACGTAGTTAACGGCCTTGTTTACCGATCCTACTTGTCTCGGTTACTGCGCAAGAGAACTATATTCCTTGCACAATAATCAAGACAAGTGAATATCCCACTGAAAACACTTTTCTTCATAGTAGGGACGATTTTCGTGCAAGCGCAAACTTCCATAAACATGACACCCGGCCGATACACTTTACACGTAACATAATTTTTCTTTCGTAATTTCAATTCCCCCAAAGAAAGATATGTTATGAGCTCCTAAATCCTGTTTATAAAAGGTATTTTCCATCTGGTTAAGCCATTGTCGTGGTTAACGCAAAAGCGGAAATTAGTATTCAGTTTGCCATTAATGGTATTATTAAGTCCACCATCTTTTTTAAAAAATAGTGATTTTGGCACAGTTTATAAATAATAATTTTAAAAAAAGAAATAGATGAAAATTTTGATAATTAATTTTGTGGTAGCCATAAAACGAACTAGCACAATTATTCCTAGAGGTAAGGAAGAAACCCCCTTCTAACAAGAACATGTACATTGTGTCGGGTTACCGCCTCCTAATTTTCAAAACTAGGGGACGCTTTCCGGACTATAATACTCGGCGATATTTTTTTCTCGCCCTCTCTTCTCACCTTATCTGCCAACATGTAACCTCTCGCGGAAGAACGCGTTTCCCTTTGGGAAATGCATGAACAATACATACACATGTACGCACGCACATTCACTCACAACATATACGTTGGACGATTAGGTTTCCACATACATTTGTTACACACATCTTTGTCATTTGTCACCCTTTATTATCGTTTCTTAACATTTCTTTACGTGGACTCACATCCCGAGTCTGCCATGTTTGTTACAGGCATTTCAGGAGAAACACGTGTTTATCTCTCTACGCATACACCGGCTTGCAGCAAGGGTCTCATCATCGCGCAACTGTTCCTTAAAAAAAAACTTACTAACTAGCGTTTCTTTTATGTTACTAAGGGTTTTCTATACTGCATTATAGACAGCCAAATAGAATTTTCTTTCAAAACTAAACAATAAAATTCAGATAGGCAATAAAGGTAATATCAATATATTTTATCGTAACCAGTTACGGAAAAATTACGAAGAGGATGAATTCACTTTAATGAACATCGTAAACGAATTGTACTAGTGTTGAACAAACTAAACATGAAATTAATTATCTACTGTAAAAACAAACTAAAAGCATCTAACCTTATCAGAAATAACACCTCGCCGACGAAATCAAAACTATACCGGACCAACATTATTTATGAAATCAGATCTGCCATAAAGAAGTAATTATGTTGACTACACCACCCTACTCACCTGTCAAGACAAATGACGCTATATTTCTCTGGACAGAGATCAATACAGCAAATAAGCTCTAGGTTGCTAAAAATGTTCCATACAAAATAGGCATTTAAAATTCATATAAACTGGATTTGGCATTCAATAACCCACAGTGGTTGATATGCCATAAAACCCAAACAAACAAGAGATCAATACGGATACATTGAAATTCCCATGGAATCACAAAAACCTCAAAATGCAAGATGTTTGTCGAGAATATCGATCTGATAGGTACCTTTCACTGCAAAACATATTTAAACTTGATGGAAGTTCTTATAAAAAAAAAAAAAAAAAAAACTTAATTATAAACACGACACGGCCAGTGTACTGGCTGTAATCGAAAATTAAGAATGTTTGTTTCCAGCAATTTCTGTACTTTCTACAGCAGCAGTTACAGAAGAAGCCGTCCGAATGGAACCTTCCTTCCACAAATGAATATATTTGATCGTAACCGGCTACGTAAAAAAAATATATATAAACGGGAGGAATTCATTTTCTAGAACCATAAAAAAATGTACCACTCTTGTTGAACAAAGTAAAAACATCTAATTACTATTTTTAAAAAAAGAAAAGAAATGAAAAACAATCAACCTTATCAGAAATAAAACTTCGTCGGCAAAAATCATCAGTACACCAAACTAACATTATTCATGAATGAAGATGCCATATAGGGAACTGTTCCCTACGAAATAAACAAATCCATAAACAATTCCATAAACAATTCCATAAACAATTACACTCACCACCACTCGCCTGTCAAAACGACTGGTGCCCTGTCTCTCTAATACGCGACATACTCGTCGATAACACAAATATGATACCGACCCTCCCACTTGAAAAAGTGTTTAAAAATATAATCAAAATCAGTATTATGACCACGAGTAGGTTGAGTTAGTCTGCCCCAGGAAAACTTTAATCATAATCCAGTTTATAGCATTGAATGGAAACCTATTATCTTTAGAAGTAACCATTGATAAAATCCAAAGAATCTGCAATGTCTTTAGTCCTAACCTGGTCTCTCGGCTTCAATTCGCTTTAAAGAAATTTAATAAAAAAAAATGTATCACCAAAAATTATCTATTATAAGAATGTCAATCGCTATCTACTGGCCTCTTGATTGCTTTTTTCTCTTTCTGCTCATTATTAATGTTTCTGTTCCTAATTTCTCTACACCCTGTAACCCATTGCGTGCTAGTGGCTATACGGCCTTGTTTGGGGTGACACTGATTTTAAAAAAAAATGAACCGGAACAAAAATCACAATCAAGAAACATTCAGAAAGGAAAAGTCAATAAGAGTAAAAATTGCATAAAGAATGCAAATGATACAAAATAGAAAAAAAATTGAGCTGTCTAGATGTGACCCTAACGTCTATATTAAGTTTCTTTTCACGTACTTCTCGCTTGTGGAACTCCCTTCGGGCTCCATGTTTTCCAGGCAACTTCAATCTGCTATAATTTAAACACAATACCAATCTCTAACTACTATCCTCCTTATTGCTCTTTCCTCTTTCTGCTCATTATTAATGTTTCTGTTCCTAATTCTGCCACACCCTGTAATCCATTGCGTATTTATGGCTGTACTGCCTTGCTTGGAATGATACTGATTAAAAATAAAATCTAATCAGAAGTAACACCTCGCCAGCAAAATCAAAACTATACCAGAACATTATTATTTATGAATTTAGATGCCACATAAATTAGACACACCATTATACGTCGATAATACGAATGTGATACCTATCTCATACTTCAAAAAGTGTTTAAAAATGTTGGAAGTTTTTATTATAAAAAGTGGAAACCAATCCTTAATAACATTATTTATGAACACGGACAGAATTTACTGGCGGTATTATGAATATATCTACGTTTCAGCAATTTTTCTATTTTTTTATAGTAGTATAAAAAGTAATCATTGAAAATGGTTAATATCCGAATAAGTCCTAAACAGAATACACTTGTACATATATATAAAAAAACATACAAACTAAACAGAAGTTCCGTGTCAGTCTTGTTCAAGGAAATATCTATTACAGAGGGATTGCTATATATACACACACACACACACACACACAGTTAAGGTATTCAGCTAGACTGAATCCTCTGTAACTCCTACGGCACCCTCGTGACCTATGAGATATATTTGCTCTCAGTGAATTGCTGTATTTTATGCTCTGCCTTTGAAACCAGACTCAATTTTGACTCTGCTGACATATGCGTCTTCCCTTTCAACAAACGAGGTTACTGCTTTCAACATTGGTCACAGACTTGAAGCGATGAGTTACTTTAACTTACTATGCAATAAAAAGTTTCGAAGTCACGAAAAACTAGTGACAAAAGTGTTTGTCAAGTTATTTTATGAGGATTTGAATAATATTTGCATTCGTCTCTAACTTATATTGGTAATTATTTTTTAATGAGAAACTATCCCGACCAGCACATTCATCTTGGTCGTTATACTCACGTTTCGTTCATCCTACTTCTGGCCTTCTTCAGGGGTATTTTTACTTGTTAACCTTGCGAGGGGATAACTTCTCATTTTGCTTTTCATGCTTAGGAGATATTTCATATTTTATAATCAGTCTTATTCATCTTTGTATTTCTTGTGATTTTCTTTCACTAGTTTATCTAGGGATTGACCTCAACTACCAGAGAACCAAATGGTTTAAGCAACTGGATTTTCAAAGACATACATGACCTAGTGGATTAAGTTGTTGGTTAAAACATATCTGGTCTCCAAAGGAATTGGGTTCAATTTTGGGGTCTGGTAATGCTTAAATCAAGTCTTTTTTAGAGAAAGAAACGGATAAGTGAAATAAGATTCGTGTGTATTAACATGTTACATGAAATGATTGTCTAAGGAAGGTGGGAAATATTTAAGAATATCGATCTTCTATCTAAATAAATAAATAAACGGAAAATACTATCCGTCCGTGTGTCTGAAACTCCTAAGTCGGGCCACACTTGCTCTACAAAAACACCTTTTTGGAATCCGGATGATCCTGGGATTAAAAATTTGCCCTTCATATGGCGCCTGAACATCCAGCATTGAGATTTGTGTTCGGATGAAGAGGGAACAGTTAAAAATACAAATTTTAAAATAACTTAAAAAAAATTAGTGATTTGAAGTTTTTAATTTATATCGGGTTTAAAGTAACACAAAAATTTTTAAAAAATTTGTTTTAAATTCAGTTTAAAATATCTTTGAGCCTGCTGTTTGCCTCAGGGTTCTTGATAAGATCCAGAGACGGATATGCAATGTAATTGGCCCTGATCTGTCATCTCGTCTGCAGTCGCTCTCTCACAGACGCGACGTTGCTTCGCTCTGTCTTTTTTACAAATACTTTCACGGTAATTGCTTCGAGGAGCTTCTTTCGCTGGTTCCTAGGCCTCATGAATTTAAACGTCCTACGAGGCTGGCATCCCGTTCCCACCCCTTCACCATTGAAACTGTTAGATGTAGACGTCTCTTCTACTCCAATAGCTTCATGTCTCGCACATCTCGCCTGTGGAACTCCCTTCCTTATTCCTGTTTCCCTGACAAATACAATCTCCAACTATTTAAGTGTAACGTCAATCGACATCTCCAGTTGCCTTGATCTATCCACTTCCCTTCTCCACATCCTTTCACCTTTCATTCCTATCTGCTCTCGCTCCAAATCTTCTGTAACCCCCTTGCCTTGATCGATCCACTATCTTTCTCCACATCCTCTCCTTTACCACTCCTATCTGCTCTTCCTCCAAACCTTCTGTAACCCCTTGCGTGCTAGTGGCCTCCAGCCTTGCTTGGGGTGATAAGCTTAAAAAAAATCTTATTTCTTCAAAAATGCCAAGGAATCAGAGTTAAAGTGAGAGGTTTCATGACACGAGGTTTTGAAGTTACGCAGAATTTGTGATTTGAAGAACTCCATTTTCGACAAAAATTGGTCTTTTGGCCGGAATGGAACTTATAGTCCGAATCAGAGTTAAAATGAGTTTTTGAAGTTTCATGGAGTGAATTGAGGAATTGAAAGTTATTTCTTCAAAATTATTATTGTTATTTTCTAAGCAGGACCAGAGTTACCTTTAGTTTAGCCCCCCGCAGTAGCTAACACGGAATGTGACTTTAATGCGAGTTATAAATAAGTCTTTTCTCTCCAACATAGTGGATATTTTTTAAGAAATCGACCCTAGAGATTTTAAAATCCCACTGGATATGACCGTTCAGTGGTCGTATTTTATGGCGTTTGATGTTGGCAAATGAAAGATTTTCAAAAACTCTGTAAATTTCTTCTTTTTTTTCTTCAAAATGCATTATTTCAATAAGAAAAGAACATTAAGAATATCAATCTTCTATCTAAATAAATAAACGGAAAAAGGACACATGGCACAGTGGATAAAGGCGTTAGTTAGATCCAGTAACAGGACCCAAAGAGTGTGTGACCAATACCCAGATAAGGCAGTGGAGAACTTTCAGAGGGGAATTAACATGAGGTAACTGACATCCATTAAACATGGCCCGTGGAACTAGAACAGTCTAGTGATCGAAATAAAGGGTTCAGTTTGACATTCTAACTACCTGATGAAGGCCGGAGCGTACAATGGGCGAAACGTTGTAATAAATATGGCGACAAAGGTGAGGACAATAGTCTGAATAATATAAATAATGTACATAATACCTCATCTCAGACAGATACAAAAGAACGTGGAATTATAATGTGAAAGACATTTTTAAAGAATTGTTTGTTTGAATATCCCCAGGCCACAAAAAAAAAGTGCTAAAGGTTTCGAAATTCTTAAAATGTTAACCTACGTCAGGTCACCTTACGAGTGCTGCTGATACCATGTAACCCAGTAGCATGGTTGATCACCGGTTATCTAAACCGGTCTCCCCCCCCCAGGCTATTCTGGTGGGGAAAGAGGTGGCCAGACATTCAGTAGCGTTAAAAACAAGACCTGCCAAAAGGGACGAAGTGCCTTCTTGTGGTGGTTTTAGTGGGCTGGTTACTTCTGTAATTAACGTAAGATTTTCTACGAGGATATTTTACAATGGAAGCATGGTGGAGTAGTTGATAGCGGCTCGGATTGAGGAATCGGAGAGCCGAGTTCGAATTTCAGTCGAATCAATTACATTCGCTTACGTGCTAATACCCTTGGGAAAGGTATGAATCCTCTTCTTCTCCCTCCATTGTAAATGGGTAAATAGCAGGACAGACTGGGTTCTATAGCCTTGAATGGCAACTGGTCTAGGACAACTATGAATTCAAAACCTGCGGACCTTGTGGCACGTAGTATCTCAGTTTTCGGCCCCTCAAAACGTGTGGTTGGTTCTGCACAAAGCCTTCGCCACCAATCAAATCATATGTGCTGGTGTCTCGCTGTCGGTTCCTAGGAACTGAGTTGCTTGACATTCATACGTCGAATACGACGGGAGTGTCCACCATTTTACATGGAATAATGGCGGCGTAAAGGTACATGTACAAAATAAGAGACCAATCGATTTGCAATGCACGATAACATTTATTTAATAAAAGGAAAGTTTAAGAGTTTCTTTACCTAAAAATAAAATAGAATATACAACGAAGTTGGTAATGAATGTGACTTGCCTGTGTTTGTGTGTGAAGTGTCCACATCCCCTTTTTGTATTCAGTGTGAAAAGTTTATGGCGCACAATTCGAATGGAGGAAAAACAGGAAGATAAAGTTATTTAAGGGTTCACCTGTTTTTATATCCTGCAACTGATAATGTTTACTAAGGTACTAGTACTTTTCCAAGCGTAGCTTAGATGTGGCACAAGACCGAAAGTATGGGGCACCCAGTGAGGATCGAACTCACTACTCAGTCGTAAATCGTTATAGCGAGACAAGCTTGCTAACCAGTACACTGCCTCGAGGTTAGCTGTGCTCCACAGCTTATGACTGCAGCTATTGCAGTGATGACATGCCATTGATGGGCGGAGGCCTTCTGAGATTGAAGTTAACGGCCAGGTTGGAGGGTTCTTCCGACAGAATCAACGGCTATTTGTCTGTGACGAAGACAAGCTTTCAAGATTGAGGACATTGGCTGTGGTTTGACCACAAGAGAAAGATAAGCTCAACTGGGTCTGCTTGCCCCCCTTATGTGCGAATGAATACATCTGCGGCTTCCAATCTCACCAGCACGTAGGCTGGAAAACATGTTGCCAGAAGCATGCTGATTACATTCTATTCAATAAAAGTATAAATATGGAGGATCACGAAATGCGGCCATCTTCGGGTGCAAATCGATCTGGGTAACCTACGGAGAATTCTGAACTGAAAAACTTTATTTAATTTACGAGGATAGACTATTCTTGTTCCACTGCGCATGTCTAGGGATTATTTCGTCTTTTTCTTATTCTAATTTAGTAGTATTCAATTATTGCTCGCTCGTTCCCGCTGAATTCAAGTGCACACTGTCCGACCCAGAGATTGAACTCACAATCACTACGTCACCAAATTAATAAACCAACACTTTTACCCACGACGCCATTGTCCCGTAGGTTATCCAGATCGATGTGCCCCTGAGGAAGGTCGTAGGGCACAACGACCGAAACGTTGTTATAAAAACAACAAAGATAGGGCAATAGTTCGAATATAAATTGTGTAAATAATAACTCCTCATCCGAGAAATTCAGACAAAAATTGGTTCTTAGTATTAACTGTTAATTAGGTAATTAACTGATATCACTAACGTGTCACTTGCTAAAATATTTCTCAATAATCACAATTTATTATATATATATATATATATATATAAATATATATATACATACATACTATTTATTCGAAAATTATAACATAAATATGTTATAAAATCACTACAAAAATAGCCATTTTGTTTCAACATTTCTGGCATCTTAAGTGATGGTGTTGAATGTAGAATAAACAATTTTAAAAGGTTCAAATCGACCAAACACCCCTCGCTAGGGGAAACGCTGTTACATAAGCTGCAATGACCAATCAAAATACAAGTATATGAGAATTCAAAAAACTTGACAACGAACTAAGTTTATAATAATTATTTAATGCTTTAATGTTGGGGTTAGACTAAAATAGAATTTATTCTAATAAATATCAAATTATACGATAAAATTTGAAATTAAAAATTACCCATTTTAAGATTTAAATTTAATCTATATTAAGTTTAAAATTATAAAATTACTGGTAAAAAAAAAGAAAAAAATACATATGTTATTCTATTTATTTTGTTTTTATTGAAATTAAGTTGGAATAAACGTTAAGATCAAATGTTGGTCTGAACTTCATGACAACATAGATACATTTGAAGCATAAACAGAGGCAGGGTAGGATAACATCTTGCAAAAGACAATACATACACAATCAGATTATAATACATAAACACGCAGACGTATTTAGATATATGCACACACAAAATAGCGACGAGACAGGAAATATCTCCACGACCCTTAAAAAAAAATACATAAACAATGAAAGGTACACACAA